>CM021101.1:663771654-663975574 GCA_007115665.2 Sequoiadendron giganteum | reverse complement strand
TCATAAGGGGTCTTAGTAATGTTAGCTCTTGCTTGAACTTGATTGAACACATAAACAACAGTGTGAATAGCTTCTTTCCAATAAAATTTGGATAGACAAGCCTCAATAATAATTGATCTAGCAACTTCTTGAATTGTTTTGTTCTTTCTTTCAACAACTCCATTCTGTTGAGGAGTTCTACCTGAGTAGATACTATCGTTTTATTCCATGAACCTCACAAAACATGTTAAAATAATTCGAGGTGAATTCACCACATATGTTAGACCTCAATCATTTTATTCTCAAATTTACTTCATTCTCTACCATATCCTTGAATATCTTGGATCTATCTAATGCATCAAATTTCTCTCTAATAAAAGTAACCCATGTATATCTAGAGTAATCATCAATCAAAAGCATAAAGTACCTTTCACCTTGTATACTTTTCACTCTTGTAGTCCACCACATAGATCTATATGAATCAAATCCAATGGTTTGGTAGTAGATTATTCCTTTGATCTGAAGTTGTTTCTAGCTTGATTTCCAAACTGACAATCCTTACAAACAACATTAACATGATTTGTAATCCTTGGTAAATCTCTTATGGCTTGCACATCACTAATTCTTTCCATATTATCAAAATCCATGTGACACATTCTTTGGTGCCATAACCAACTATCATTAATATGAGACATAAAGCACTGTCCATCAAAACCCTTAAGTTGATATGTATTTCCTCCAGATTTCTTTCCTACAAAAAAAACTGTTCTAAATCCTTTCTTGATTTCACATCTCTCATCCTTAAATGAAATATTATATCTTTTACTACACATCTATCCAACACTTAAGAGATTATGCCTTAAACTCTTAACATAGTAGAAATCATCAGTATTATTCTTGCCATCAAAACTTACTAAACCTATTCTAAAAATCTTAGCACCAATATCATCTCCAAACATAACTAAGCCTTCATCATATTTTTCAAGTTTAACAAACTTACTCTTGTCATCAGTCATGTGATGTGAAAATACACTTTCAACCACCTAGTAGTTCTTTTCTTGTTTAGCATGAAGAGCAGAAGTTACAATATTTTCAACTTTCTCCTGAGCACTTTCCTTTACCAATCTTTTAGTATTAGCAGTAGTAGATTCATCTTTTATAGCCAAGAACAATCATGAATTGTCATTAAAATCTCCATAGTCAGATTCTTCATCAGAAATACCAACATCCTCATTCACATAGTATTCTCTCTTAATTGCCTTTCCTTTGTTTTCTTTGCTAAATCTATGCTTATTCTTCTTAGCTCTTTCCTGACATCTCAAAGCATAATGACCTATTCATCCACAACTAAAGCATTTAAAGGGTAACTTACCTTCATACTTACCAGATCCTTTCTTCATCCTTCTCAAAAAGTTAGCTTCTACTTCATCGAGGTTCTCTTCATCCAGATCTTCAGCTCTTGTAGCCTTGAAAGAAGTTTTTGTCTTCAATCCATTTCTCAAGCTAGGCTTTCTCATTGCATAAGATGCTAGAGTTCCCAATAACTGATCTTTAGTATTTCTTGTAATCTATCAATTCCTCAATAGTAGACACCTTTTCACTATATGCATCAGGGAGAGTTCTAAGAATCTTATTCACAATCCTAGATTCATCTACTATAACACCAAGTCCTCACATTCCACCTACTAGCTTATCCACTCTTTGTACATAGGATTTAAAGTTCTCATCTTCATACATATGTGGGATCTCAAACTATGCCTCCAAATTCTTCAAATTTTCTTCTTTGACCTTTTCATCTCCTTCATGCATCTTTTCTAAAGCATCCTAGACTACTTAAGCAGTCTTTATATTTTGAACTTTAATCAAATCAGAATGTGAAAGACTATTCTTCAGAATAAACTTTGCTTTATTGTTTGTTTCATATAACTTGATTTCATCAATTGTACTTAGACCATTAGCAAAAGGAGTGTAGGTAGTCTTATAAGATTTCTCAACATCATATCCACAATCTCCAAATGCCCTTCCATCTTTATTTTCTAGATAGCATAGTTAGCTCCATCAATCCTAGGATACTCAAAAGTGATCTTGCTCACCATCCTAGACCTTCCTGAAGTGGTTAAGCTCCTCTCCAAGGAACCAAGATTTGATACCAATTATTGAACAAGTCAACTAAGAGGGGGGTGAATCAATTGTAATAAATTTTAACATTTACAAACTTCCACCAGAAATTAGATCATTTATCATTCACAAATCCCTTACTCTTTCAATGTGATTAATCATTAAGTGAAAAATAAAAAAATTGAAAAACACCACACACAAACAATAACACCAGATTTATGTGGAAAACCTAATAAGGGAAAACCATGGTAAGGATTATCTCACAATATAGAGAATGTAAAAATTGAATACAAAGGCTCACTACCAGAGAAGGATCACTACCAAAATAGGAGTTACTATCTGGATAAGGACTCACTGTCCAACAAGGGTTAACCACCTAGAGGGCTCACTACCACAAAATTACAAAGAAGATCGAAGATATTTGTTATAAAGAGAAAAAAATCTCAATGCAATAGATATTTTTACCACAATTCACTCAAACACTTGTAGACATGCATGAATGATAGAGTACACCTTCATCTCACTTCTTCTAAAAACTTGCAGTTAGTTTTCACACTACTCTACTTAAAATTGCATCACATACAAACTATTTTTCATATATCTTGCATATATCTTATTCTTCCACACACATCTCACCTTATATTTATACCATCTTCAACCTCAAAACTCATCCAAGGTTTTCCATACATCGTTTTCATTTGAAAATTCAAACTAGGTTAGTTCCAAAGCATTATATGGTGAAATTAGAATGAGGGTGACCCAAACACATGCTTCAACATGCTTACATAAAATTTATAAGTAGTGTTAAATAAAAGTTTGACCAAACCATTGTAAAATACATAAATCAATTAAGCACACTCAACCTTAGGATGATCCAATCTTTTCGAAAAAAATAAAATTTGAAGATGACCTCAACAACTTATCCTAAGAACTACAAGTCATAAGACTCGAACAAGAAGAAATCCAGAGCAACAACATCTCTCCCAAACCTCAGCCAGACACACAAAATAACATGGTTCACAATTGGTGAACATAACTCGCACTGTACAACAATCTAGAAACCCAAAATATAGATATAGAAACTTTCAACAACCATGATTAACATATCTGAACCACACAAACATAGGATAAAATCCTAAACAAAAACCCAGAGCAAAAACTAAATACCGACAAAATTTCTTCATTACAATTTTCTCAATATCCTCAACATGTATAGTCAATAATCATCATTCGTGACCTCAATGAAAAAAGCAACTAGTATACAACCAATTAACCGGTTGACATCAATGAAAACATCTTCTTACTTGTAACATAGAGAGTTGATGAGTTGGTTAGTGCTATGAGAGGTCTTGGTGCACAAGTCAAAGAACCTAGAGTGGTAAAGAAAGTTCTCATATCTCCTCCTGATTCTTATAGTGAAAAGGTATCTGCTATTGAGGAAGTTGCAAATTTTAATACTTATTCTAGAGATTAGTTGATTAGTACTCTAACTTCATTTGAAATGAGAAAACCTAGCTTGAGAAATGGAACAAAAGTGGAGACTACTTTTAAGGCTAGAAAATAAAAGAAGATTGAAGATTCAGATGGAGAAGATCTTGATGATGTGGAAGATAACTTTGTAAGAAGGATGAAAAAGGGCACTGATAAGTACAAAGGTAAACTACCTTTTAAATGTTTTAGTTGTGGAAATATAGGTCATTATGCTTCTAGATGTCCAAATAGAGTTGTGAACAATAAGAGTAAGGAGAATAAAGGAAATATGATTAAAAGAAGTTACTATGTTAGAGAAGATGCTAGTATTTTTTGTTATGAATCTGATTATGGATATGATGAATGATTTTTCTTTTCTATTAAAGATGAAACTACTATTGCTAACTCTGCAAATTGTGTGAAGGAAAGTGTTTTGGAAAATAAGGATAAGGTTGAAGGTACTTTGTTTTTTGCTTTTCATACTAAATAGGATAAAAACTATTGTGTTGTTAATAGTGGCTACTCTAATTACATGACTAGAGAGAAAAAAAAGTTTGTTAAAATTGAAAAGTATGATGGAGGATTAGTTAAATTTGGAGATGATGCAAGAGCTAATATTTTTGGAATAGGTTCAAATAGTTTTGATGGAAAGCATAATACCGGGGATGTTTACTATGTTAAGGGTTTAAGGAATAATATTTTGAGTGTTGTAAAAATGTGTAGCAAAGGATACAATATTGTATTTAAGCATGAAATATGTGAGATCAGAAAAGGGTTTATAACTATGACTGCTACTAGTAAAAGGATATATGGAAGCATCTATCAACTTAAGGGTGTTGATGATCATTGCTTTTTGTCTTAGATTAATGAAATTTGGTTATGGAAACGAAGGATGTGTTAAATGAATTTTGATAATTTGGTTAGAATCAGTTCAATTCATGTAGTGAGAGACCTACCAAGAATTACAAAGCCTATCAATGTTATTTGCAAGAATTATCAATTTGGAAAGGAAATAAGGAGTAGTTTCAAGGGAAAGGAACAATATACTACCAAACTTATGGAATTAATACATACAGATATTTGTGGTCCTACAAGGGTGAGAAGCCTTCAAGGTGATAGGTATTTTATGCTTTTGATTGATGATTACTCTAGAATGACATGGGTTACTTTTCTTAGAGATAAATTGGATGCACTAGATAGATTCAAAACATTTAAAGCTATGGTTGAGAATGAAATGAATTTGCATTTATCAAATGTTTGAGGTCTGACAAAGGTAGAGAATTCACCTCCAAAGAGTTTAATATGTTTTGTGAAGTTCATGGAATAAAGAGGCACTTGTCTACCCCAAGAACTCCTCAACAGAATGGAGTGGTTGAAAGGAAAAATTAGACTATTCAAGAAGATGCTAGGACTATGATGAAAGAAGCTAATCTACCATAAGTCTATTGGATAGAAGCAATTCATAGTTAACATAGTTCAAGAAAAATATAACAAACCAAAGACTCCCTATGAGCTGTGGTATGGAAGGATTCCTACTATCAAGTACTTTAGAGTATTTGGAAGCAAATGTTACATCAAAAGAGATGAAGAAAACTTAAGAAAGTTTGATGAAAGGTTTCATGAGGGTATCTTCCTTAGATATTCTACTAAAATAAAATCTTACATATGTTACAACAAAAGGCTAAGAAAGAGTGTTGAAAGTGAAAATGTTTTGGTTGATGAAGATGAACAAAATTCAATTGCAGTAGATGGATATGTGTCAGATGAGCGTGCTTGTGCAAAAGAATATGGTAAAATCAAGAAGTTGGGTCCATGAAGAGGGGAAGTTTTAGCCAAAATAAATCTCACAAAAAACACGTACATGTTATTAAAAAAATGCGTATGTGTTATGCTTCGGGTACCCAAGCATAAAAAAACATGCATGGACTAAAAAAAATGTATGCACTACAAAACGTGTATGCATTATATAACACATACGCATTTTATAACACATACAAGTAATTTATTTAAAAAATTAAATACCTTAGCTCCTTTATCATCTCCAAATTTAACTAATCAAGCAAATAAAGAACACTTATGTGTTTTGTAATGTGTATATTTTGAATCCCCAACCCACATGTTGCCTCAGTTTTAGGCTTGGGAAAGGCTTGGCAACCCGACCCTTAGCCTTTGACCTGCAACTTAAAAACTAAGGTAGGATCAAGAGAAATGTTTTGGCAATATGGTTGATGGATTTTTTTCTGAATCAATCTATAAAATTAAAACCCATTAGAGAACATGATGTCTAGTTTCCAAACTTTTTATCTTTTAAGATTGGATTATATTTGTTATTTTTTAATTCATTTCTAAGAAAAGTAGTCCATAAACTTGAAATATCAGACTTTTTTTGTTTTTTAATAACTTTTTTGGTTAATTTTCTTGTAAAAGACATTATATGACATCAATCTTCAGAAAATTCTCTACACAATGAAAAAAAAATTCTAAAAATTTTTAGTTTAGGTCCAATTATGTTGTCTATACATGTTGATTTTTATAAACAACAATTAAGGCCAATAAAAATTCAATAAAAAAAAATTCAGAAAAAAAAATTATAAAAAAATATCCTCATCAATCTTCATGTTGTTAGCTATCTTTCCTCAAAAGGAATTAGCAAAATATTTTTATTTGGGTCAAAAAGTGGTATCTGTACACGTGCATGGTATGGTAAAAAAAATGACTTTTAAAAAGTGGTTTTTATACATCCCTATCAAAATTCAATTTCTATCATCTAGGTATTTGAATAAATTGCATATTTGGAAACTAGATTGAAAATTTAAAATTTCATATTACTAGGTTTTTTAAAGACTTATTGTGTAAGTGCCTCAAATTTTCAATCCAAGTGTGACAAATTCTAAAAAACAGCAAAAACACTTCCACGTTTTGAAATTTTTGTAGACCCGACTTCTTGCATCAACCCAAGAAGAAGAAAAATATGAATAGAAAGAAGTACATAATGAAGATGAAGAAGCTCCAGAAAATACCCCCAAGACCCATCAGTATGTGCAAAAGAATCATTCTAAAGAAAAGATCATTGGAGACAAGAGGAAAGGAGTATTGACAAGGAGTAGAGCTACTAAAGCTGAGGTAAATCTATGTTTTCTAAATTTGAACCTAAAATAGTGTGTGATGCATGTAAAGATGAACATTGTATAAAGGAAATGGAAGAAGAACTTATACACATTGAGAAAAATCAGACTTGGGAATTGGTTCCTAGACTAGCAAACAAAAACATAATTGGAACTAAGTGGGTATTTAGAAACAAACTAAATGAGAATGGAGCAACAAAGCAAGTCTTGTGTGTAAGGGTTACTCACAAGTGGAAGGAATAGACTATGAGGGAAAAAAATTCCCATTGGCTAGGATGGAAGCTGTCAAAATGTTTTGGGAATTTGAAGCATACAAGGAATTTAAAGTTTATAACATGGATCATGTGAAGTCTACTTTTCTGAATGGTAAATTGGAAGAAGAGGTTTACACAAAACAACTGGAAGGATTTTATTTGTTTGATCAACTAGATATGGTGTGAAAATTGAAAAAGGCATTATATTGATTAAAGTAAGCTCCCAGAGCTTGGTATGCAAGATTGGACATATATTTGATACATCAAGAATTCAATAACGACACCACAGATAGTAATATTTACTTCAAAATTGAGGAAGACAAAATCTTGATAGTGGTTGTGTATATGGATGAAAGTATCTTTGGAGGCAATGTAGATATGTGTAAGAAATTTGTTGAAGATATGTAGAAAGAGTTTTAAATGTAAATGTTGAGGAGATGAATTTCTTCCTTGGGCTACAAAACAATCAAACAACTAAAGGAATTTTCATTTTAGAGTCAAAGTATGTCAAAGAGATTTTGAATAATTTTGGAATGGAAGACTCCAAACCAGTATGCACTCCTATTACGATTGGTTGCAAATTGAGCAAAGATGATGATTTACCTAGGGCTAATTAGAGAAAATACAGATCTATGATTGGTGGACATGTTGGAGTGAAAATACATTGAGAGGGGGGGGGTGAATCAGTGTTTATGATTTCTTAAACATTTTAAACTGAAACTGACAAGAGCCATACATATGTTTTCATTTTTCAGTGATAGTGTCATTCATGTGATCGAATGCAATCATATATACTGAAAATGAGTAATGTAACATTGCAATTTAAAGCAGTAAGGTGCATAAGCAAAAGAGACACAGAGACACAAGATATGCCGAGTGGAAAACCCTCCTGGGGTAGAAAAACCACTCCTGAACCTACTGCCTTTTTCAGGCTTTCATTTCAATAATTTATTTTGACAAAGCCTCAATGGCTGATTTTTGAGCATCGACTCAAGGAGCACCTACCCCTCTATTTAGAGACACCAATCTCAAGGAGCACCAACCCCTTTCCTGATACTAAATAGAACATAAAATAGTACAAAGGATTTCTCTGTTTCACTTGATTTCTGTCAAGTGCCTCTTGATGAACAAGGTGTAAAACATTCAAAATTCAAGAGTGACTTTTCAGTGTTCCACCCATTTTCAAGCCTTAAGACAGCTTGAGGAAAATCCTAACACTGTTACAATACAGTTTCGTCAAACTGTTTTCAATCATACATGCTTTCTTTCTTTTTCACTGTTTGATTTTCAATGTTTTTCCATACAGAAAACTACACATTTTAATACACACTTTGTTTTCCAACTTTCAGCATCTTTAAGACAGTATAGACTTCTAGAACTCTCAATCATAATACCCCTATTTTTCATTTTTGATATTTTTTCATTGATCAAACCTTAAGCTCACTGGTTTTTCCTTTTTTAAAAAAAATCATTACAAATTGGAAGTATTACAGCTTTTTCTTGAATTTTCTCTTTTCAAAAAATAGGTTATACAAGTATATTTTTCAGGTTGCATAGTAACTGATAGGTCAGATTTGAAGTGCAAAGTTCACAATAAAGAGATTCTTTCATTCTATTTAGGACAGAGCAGCAATGACCAAGAATAGATGAATGACAGAGCCTTGTCTTCACTAGAAGCCTGCACATGCAGTGCTTAAAAAAAATGCAATGAGAGCACATCATTTCTAAAAGAACAAATGATAACCATTTTACCCTGACTGAACCAGAAATGCACTGGAGTATTTTTAGTAAATGAAGACCCATACAGAATATACCCAGCATAGTAACTGTAATTTTTAAGAAGCTGAAATAGCAATGCCCAAAAACTGAAATCATTATGTTGACAACTGAAAAGTTGAAACAAATAAGAACGGTTATCAATGAATTCAAGAGTGAACCGGATAAGATTCTTGAGGTATCTCTTATACCCACTATCCAAAACAGAAATGAATCACACAACCTTATGATAACCTTTCCAAAGTGTTGTCAAAGAATGGAGTAAACGTTTCAGATTTTTCATGAGAAGAACAAAAACTCTTTTTTTTTTTCTGTTTTCAAATGAGTGAAGACATGGCACGAAATAACCTTTGTTGAGCTGAAATGTATTTGCAGACCAATCAAAGAACAAGTACCTGGAAAAACGAAATTGTTGTTCAAATAATAGATTACCAGATCTGCAATGGAGAGGAAAAACAGCCACACAACCTTCCAAAAACGAGTTTGCAGCAGTGGCTGCAGGAAGACACATGGAGCGACTTCAGTGGAGAGCTCCTGACTGCTCCTGATTGCTCCCAGCTGCTGTCCAACAACAAAAATGCCAAGGATAACCAGAAACGCCCATGGTAGAGGATGCATGGTGGCGGCCAGACTGTGGGCAACACAAAAATGTGAAAGAACAAAATGTTTTTGCCCTAAACTTCCACTGCAAGCAAGTGCGAATTACTTTTGTAGAAATGAATAAAGTTTGGAGTCCGAAGGACAGATGAATAAACACACTCATTATTCCATGTCAAGTCCGTGGGCAAAAATAGAGGTAATTATGCTGTCAAAAAAAACTTAAATAAAAGCCTTTACCAATTTGCCAAGTCAACTGCCGACATAATCATGCCCAAGGAAATGTTTTGAAAAGACCACATTATTCACACAAGTAAATATCAAAGACTTGATATTTCCATTTACCAAAGGTCGAAAGCCACTTTGATATGCTCAAATGCAATATTATTTGCCATTTCCAAATGAAGTCCAAAGACTTATAATGAATAGAGAAGACTGAATTTTCATGTTAAATTCACACTGTAACAACCTGTATAGATTCATCACTAAACCAGTAAAAGATTAAACCATAAATGTATCACCTGATCAAATGGAGACAAATGACATGTAGCCAGAATGCCTCAACAAGCATTTGTAATCTGCACATGAAGTTAAACAACGATCAGAGCCACCAAGATAATAAATGATAAAACCAATGATGTGAATGTGCCAACCAAAATATGAATCAACTGAGAAGATAACCATCAAGCCATTGAGATGCCAGATAACCATAAGATGACATCAAGGACAAAACAACATACGAGGGATTCAACAAACTCCCCCTTTGTCCTTGATGGCAAAACTGAGCCACCAAACCAAAGATAGTTAACTGTAACCAGATGCTCAAAATTGTCCCCCTTTTTGACACAAGGATAAAGGGAGACCAACAAAGATAAGCTAGAACCAACTGTGACATGCCATCAAATTACAAAAAGAACCTTTGAGCAACAAAGTATAAGCTGCAGTTGGAGCTAACCAGCTCCCCTTATCATTAAGATAGACTGTTTAAGATAACAAGGATTGAGAGACCACTCCCAATTGAGACTGAAGTCTCTCA
Organism: Sequoiadendron giganteum; assembly: GCA_007115665.2. NCBI lineage: Eukaryota > Viridiplantae > Streptophyta > Pinopsida > Cupressales > Cupressaceae > Sequoiadendron > Sequoiadendron giganteum. Next base: position 663,965,219 of record CM021101.1, on the reverse strand, counting down.
AAGACATCTTTAGCCAACGGTTTTGTAAAAATATTAGCAACTTGTGCTTGTGTAGGGACATATTGTACAGATACCTCATTGGCCAAGACCTTTTCGCGAAGAAAATGGAATTTTATAGCTATGTGCTTAGTTCGAGAGTGCATAACTGGATTTTTTGAGATGTTTATTGCACTAGTATTGTCACACAAAATAGTAATAGGTTTTGGGATTTCAATACCCATATCTGATAATGTCTGTGACATCCAAATTACCTGAGTGCAGCAAGAAGTGGCAACTATATATTCTGCTTTAGCAGTAGAGAGTGACACAAATTCTTGCTTTTTGTTGTGCCAAGCCACTAAACGATCACCAAGAAAGAAAGCAGCACCACTGGTGCTTTTCTTGTCATCTAGACATCTTGCCCAGTTAGAATCAGTATAAGCTATTAAAGAGAAGTCATTGCTTATGGGATACCAGAGTCCATAATCAATTGTTCCTTGTATATACTTAAGAATTCTTCTCACATCATTAATGTGAGATTCTTTAGGAGCAGATTGAAAATGAGCAACCATGCAAACAACTTGCATTATGTTAGGTCTTAAGGCTATTAAATACAATAGGCTGCCTATCATTGACCTATAATTAGTTGAGTTTACAGCAGGGGAGTCATCAACTTTGCTAAGTTATAGCCAGTAGCCATTGGGGTGCTTACTGGATGACTTTCATCCATTTTAAACCTTTTTAACATTTCTTTTGCATACCTTGCTTGAGATAGAAAGATGCCAGAGTCAAGTTGTGAAATTTGGAGGCCTAAGAAAAATGACAGTTCTCCCAACATTGACATTTCGAATTCAGATTCCATGATTTGTGAGAATTTTTTACTCAAGGCAACATTGTTGCAACCAAAAATGGTGTCATCAACATAAATTTCAACAACAAGAATATCAGATCCTTCAATTTTAACATACAGATTGCTGTCAACTCCTCCTCTAATGAACCCTTTTGACAGTAAATGACTGTCCAATCTAGAGTACCAAGCTCTAGGAGCTTGTTTTAGGCCATATAGAGCCTTTTTCAGCCTGTAGACATGATCTGGTTTGTTTTTACATATAAACCCTTCAGGCTGTTCTATGTAAACTTCTTCTTCTAAGTATCCATTTAAAAATGCAGTTTTTACATCCATCTGATATATAGTGAAATGTTTGAAAACAGAATATGCCAAGAAAATTCTAATGGATTCAAGCCTAGCAACAGGAGCAAAAGTTTCACCGAAATCAATACCTTCTTCCTGAGCATATCCTTTGCAGACATATCTAGCCTTGTTGCGAACAACTTGACCATTTTCATCATGTTTGTTTTTAAAGATCCACTTGCCACCTATGACATTTTTGTCATCTGGTCTTGGGACTAGATCCCAAGTTTGATTTTTTTCAATTTGATTAATTTCTTCCTGCATTGCATTAATCTAGCATTCATCAGTTAGAGCATCATCAAAAATTTTGGGCTCAAACTGGGTGATTAAACAAAATGCAGTAAGCTCAGCTATGTGAGCTTTTTCATCATAATTAACAGATTTTTTTCTTGTTTGAACTCCTGCAGATCTATCTCCTATAATCAGATCCTTTGGATGATTTCTAGCAAGAGATTTTGAAGTAACTTTGGGTTCACATTTTTCTGTGCTGATTTCAGCATCTTCAGATTGTGCTTCAGCAAGTTTAGGGCTTGCTGGTTTTGGTTCAGGCTTTGCAGTTTCAAAGCTCTCAGTGATTATATCAAGCTCAAATTCATCCTCTTCATCATCCTGTATAGGTTCAACATCTAACAAAAGATTTTCATCAAATTTAATATTGACAGATTCAACAATTTTGTTCAGCCTATTGTTAAAGCATTTATAGGCTCTGCTGTGTGTAGAGTATCCTAAAAAGATACCTTCATCAGTTTTAGATTGAAAACTGCCTAAGTTTTCATCATTTCTTTTAATAAAACACTTACAACCAAATATTCTGAAGTATTTAATTTGGGCAGATTTTCCATACCACAGTTCATATGGAGTGAAATTTGATTTCACTCTAATCTATACTCTATTCAAAATGTAAACAGCTGTATGAACAACTTCTTTCTAGTACATATTTGCCAGATTTGCTTGATTTAGCATGGTTCTTGCCATTTCTTTGACAGTCCTATTCTTTCGCTCAACTACCCCGTTTTGCTGAGGTGTTCTAGCAGCAACATATTGTCTTTTTATGCCATGTTTGTCACAGTAGTCTATGAATTCTTGTGAGGTGAATTCACCACCTTTGTCAGATCTTAAACACTTCAGTTTTAAGTCTGTTTCTCTTTCTACCAGTTTTCTAAAAACTTTAAAGTGTTCAAAAGCTTCTGATTTATTCCTGAGAAAAGTAACCCATACCATACGAGAGTAGTCATCAACAAACAACATGAAGTATTTCTCACCATTTATGGATCTAGTCCTTGTAGGACCACATAAGTCAGTATGAACAATTTGTAGAGGCTTTGTAGAAAAATGTTCCTTGGACTTAAAGCTTACCTTGGTTTGCTTTCCTTTTAGACACTCTTTACAAACAACTTTGTTAGGTTTTCTAAGAGGGGGCAGACCTCTTACATTTTGATTTTTGTTGATTCTTACCATATTGTCAAAATTAATGTGGCCTAGTCTCTTGTGCCACAACCAACTTTCTTCAACTTGACCCATTAAGCATATATCGTGATTGTTCTCATGTCCAGATGTTTCTAGTAAGTTGTAGACATTTCCTTTAGTCCTCTTTCTAGCTGCAACAGCTTTACCAGACTGGTTTTTGATTTCACATCCTTGTGAAGTGAACAAGACTTGACAGCCACTGTCACAGATTTGACTAACACTCAGAAGATTGTGTTTTAACCCTTCTACATAATAAACATTTGATATTGGAGTGTCTTCATTCAGTAACAGATAACCTCTTCCTTTGATTTGTATTCCAGAGTTGTCTCTGAACTTTACATATCCGCCAACATAGTCTTCTAGATTTGTAAATTTTTCTTTGTCATTGGTCATGTGATTTGAGCAACCACTGTCCAGGACCCATAGGTCCTTCTTCTTAGAGTGAAAGGCAGTTTGAACAAGCATAGTTTGTTCAATGTTGTTAACTGCTTTGGGTTTCCAAATTTTGATGGTTTTCACCTTTTTATTTTGCTGATCAGCATTGCATTGCTTTGCTGAATGACCCAAAGATTTGCAAGTAAAACATCTGATTTGTTTTGCAAAACCATGATTCTGCCTCAAACCAAATCTAGGTGTTCTAGTATTCACAAATCTGCAAGAATTTACTTTGTGACCAAATTTATTGCAGAAGTAACAGAACCCATAAAAGAGAGGGTAGGAGTTGTAAATTTTTCTGTTGCTTCTAAAAGGATGAATGTGATCCTTGACAAACTCAGAATGTTTGTGTTCAAGCTTTTTGTTTCCAGCAACAGTATTGTTCTTCTCACTGTCATTTGAGCATTCACCTTTAACAAAGCCAATGCCAGTTTTGTCTTTGTTTAATTTCTGCTTGCTAAGCATGTCATTCAGTTTAAGAGTGCTTTCATACTTTTCGATATTCTTCCTGAGATCTACAATCTCATGTTCAAGTTTATGAATCTCTTGGTCTTTAAGACTTATGTCAACTCTAAGGCAATCTTCAACTCTCTTGGATTCTTCAAGTTGAGTTTTAGAGAAATTATCTCAAGATTAGTGAGCTGTTCTTGTGAGTTATCTTGAACAACATTCTGTTCTTGAGCACGGAACTGTTTCTTAAGTTTTCTCAGCTCTTTTAGAGCACACTTTAGTTCTCCTTTATAGTCCACTTCACCTTCTTCAGCATCATTGCTGTTTATTTCATCTTGCTGAACGATTTCAGCCATGAAGAGATTTTCATCTTCTTCATCTAGAGAGTCATTGGATTCAGAATCTGTTTCGTTTTTGCTGAACAAACTTTTCTTCTCTTTGAAGTTAAATTTCTGTTTGGGTCTGTAGGCCTTTTTCTTGGAAAACTTTTCAGATTTTGCGTTGTCACTGTTTGTGTCACCATAGGGACACTTTGCAGCAAAGTGACCTATTTTACCACAGTTTAAGCATTTGAAGGGAAGTTTTCCCTTATACTTTCGAGAACCCATTTTGAGTTTCCTTACAAAATGGGATTCTTTAGAATCAGAAAATTCTGATTCAGAGAGCTCATCTCTTTCTTTCTTTTCAGCATTAAATGCTGCTTCTTTTGTAGAGGTGTTGTTTTTACTAATCCTCATTTCATAGGCAGTCAAAGTGCCTTGTAAACTGTTAAGGGTAAGCTGAGTAAAATGTTTTTTCTCTTCTAGAGTAGCTACCTTAGCTTCGAATTTTGTTGGCAAGGTTTTGATGACCTTGGTCACAACGTCAAACTCCTTGACTTCTTCTCCCAGACCCTTCATAGCATTTACTATTTCATCAACTCTTAGAAAATAGTCAGCAACTTTTTCATCGTCCCTCATTTTCAATTCTTCAAACTGACGTTTTAAAGTTAGGACTTTGGACTGTTTTACCTTTTCATTTCCTTGATAGATAGTTTCAAGTTTAGTCCAGATTTCTCTAGCAGAATTGCAGTGCATGACTTTGATGAAAACATCTTTAGTCAGAGCACATAGAAGAGCATGTTTTGCTCTTGCATTAGTTTCATATCTCTTCTTTTCATCAGAAGTAGTTGGCAAAGTAGCTGGTACAGTGTACTTAGTCAATACTATGCTCCAGACATCAAGGTCTATTGAGGTTAAATAGGTCTCCATTCTGATTTTCCAGAAAACATAATTAGTTCCGTCAAATAATGGAGATTTGGTCATGGAAGTACCTTCATGAGCTTGAGACATTTTGAATAGACTCCAAATCCAGAATCAATCCTAGGTTGGAAAGACCTATTAGAGGACCCTATGCTCTGATACCAATTGTTGGAGTGAAAATACACTGAGAGGGTGGCGGGAGGGGGTGAATCAGTGTTTATGATTTCTTAAACATTTTAAACTGAAACTGACAAGAGCCTTACATATGTTTTCATTTTTCAGTGATAGTGTCATTCATGTGATCGAATGCAATCATATAAACTGAAAATGAGTAATGTAACATTGCAATTTAAAGTAGTAAGGTGCATAAGCAAGAGAGACACAGAGACACAAGATATGCCGAGTGGAAAACCCTCCTGGGGTAGAAAAACCACTCCTGAACTTGCTGCCTTTTTCAGGCTTTCATTTCAATAATTTATTTTGACAAAGCCTCAATGGCTGATTTCTGAGCACCGACTCAAGGAGCACCTACCCCTCTGTTTAGAGACACCAATCTCAAGGAGCACCAACCCCTTTCCTGATACTGAATGGAACATACAATAGTATAGAGGATTTCTCTATTTCACTTGATTTTTGTCAAGTGCCTCTTGACGAACAATGTGTAAAACATTCAAAAGTCAAGAGTGACTTTTCAGTGTTCCACCCATTGTCAAGCCTTAAGACAACTTGAGGAAAATCCTAACACTGTTACAATACAGTTTCGTCAAACTGTTTTCAATCATACATGCTTTCTTTCTTTTTCACTATTTGATTTTCAATGTTTTTCCATACAGAAAACTACACATTTTAATACACACTGTGTTTTTCAACTTTCAGCATCTTTAGGACAGTATAGACTTCCAGAACTCTCAATCATAATCCCCTATTTTTCATTTTTGATATTTTGTCATTGATCGAACCCTAAGCTCACTGGTTTTTCCTTTTTCAAAAAAAATCATTACAAATTGGAAGTATTACAGCTTTTTCTCGAATTTTCTCTTTTTAGAAAATAGGTTATACAAGTATATTTTTCAGGTTGCATAATAACTGATAGGTCAGATCTGAAGTGCAGAGTTCACAATAAAGAGATTCTTTCATTATGTTTAGGACAGAGCAGCAATGACTAAGAATAGATGAATGACATAGCCTTGTCTTCACTAGAAGCCTGCACATGCAGTGCTTAAAAAAAAATGAAATGAGAGCACATCATTTCTAAAAGAACAAATGATAACCATTTTACCCTGACTGAACCAGAAATGCAGCTGGAGTATTTTTAGTAAATGAAGACCCATACAGAATATACCCAGCATAGTAATAGTAATTTTTAAGAAGCTAAAACAACAATGCCCAAAAATTGAAATCATTATGATGGCAAGCTGAAACAGTAAGCTGAAACAAATAAGAATGGCTATCAACGAATTCAAGAGTGAACCGGATAAGATTCTTGAGGTATCTCTTATACCCACTATCCAAAATAGAAATGAATCACACAACCTTATGATAACCTTTCCAAAGTGTTGTCAAAGAATGGAGTAAACATTTCAGATTTTTCATGAGAAGAACAAAAATGTTTTTCTATTTTATGTTTTCAAATGAGTGAAGACATGGCACGAAATAACCTTTGTTGAGCTGAAATGTATTTGCAGACCAATCAAAGAACAAGTACCTAAAAAAATGAAATTGTTGTTCAAATAATAGATTACCAGATCTACAATGGAGAGGAAAAACAGCCACACAACCTTCCAAAAACGAGTTTGCAGCAGTGGTTGCAGGAAGACACATGGAGCGACTTCAGTGGAGAGCTCCTAACTGCTCCCGACTGCTCCCAGCTGCTGTCCAACAGCAAAAATGCCAAGGATAACTAGAAACGCCCGTGGTAGAGGATGCATGGTGGCGGCCAGACTGTGGGCAACACAAAAACGTGAAAGAACAAAACGTTTTTGCCCTAAACTTCCACTGCAAGCAAGTGTGAATTACTTTTGTAGAAATGAATAAAGTTTGGAGTCTGAAGGATAGATGAATAAACACACTCATTATTCCATGTCAAGTCCGTGGGAAAAAATAGAGGTAATTATGCTGTCAAAAAAAACTTAAATAAAAGCCTTTACCAATTTGCCAAGTCAACTGCCGACATAATCATGCCCAAGGAAATGTTTTGAAAAGATCACATTATTCACACAAGTAAATATCAAAGACTTGATATTTCCATTTACCAAAGGTCGAAAGCCACTTTGATATGCTCAAATGCAATATTATTTGCCATTTCCCAATGAAGTCCAAAGACTTATAATGAATAGAGAAGACTAAATTTTTATGTTAAATTCACACTGTAACAACCTGTATAGATTCATCATTGAACCAGTAAAAGATTAAACCAGAAATGTATCACCTGATCAAATGGAGACAAATGACATGTAGCCAGAATGCCTCAACAAGCATTTGTAATCTGCACATGAAGTTAAACGATCAGAGCCACCAAGATAATAAATGATAAAACCAATGATGTGAATGTGCCAACCAAAATATGAATCAACTGAGAAGATAACCATCAAGCCATCAAGATGCCAGATAACCATAAGATGACATCAAGGACAAAACAACATACAAGGGATTCAACACTTTTCACACATCTTGTAACACTTTGAAATGACTCAAAATCATCCTGTAACACTTTTGAATGACTCAGAATCATCCTGTAACACATCGAAATGACTCGAAATCATCCTGTAACACTTTGAAACAACTTGGAATCATCCTATAAAACTTCAGAATGACTCAGAATCATCTTGAAATCATACCGCAATGTTCCCACATTGCATCACATCAAAACGACATCAAAAACCCTAATTCCTCTATTAATTGATAATACAACACTATTTAATTAATTCACTTTCTCATCATTTTGGCCAAATTAAATAGATTTTAGTTATTTAATAAAGTCCCAAAAACCCTAATTCCTCTATTAATTAAATAAAGCAACATTATTTGATTAATTCACATTTCATCATTTCAACCAATTAAATAAATCTCATTTATTTAATAAAGTCCTAATCCCACTTTATTTCATCCTGATTGATTAAATAACGCCAATTATTTAATTACGTCACTAAATCACTATATTCCCCTAAGTGGATTAAATTATTAAATAATAATTTAATTACAACACTTTCCCTTGAAAATTTGAATAATTAAATCAAACTATTCAAATCAATTATCAAAAAACAAATCAAACTAATGCAACTTTGTTTGCAAAAGTCAAACTTGATTTGCACATTCAAACTCCCAAAATGGAATTAATTAATTAAATCAATTAATTCATATTCCTCAGCCACTTTCTAATTGAGCAAATTATGATTTTTGACTAAGCAATCTAATTTGTCAACTAATCAATCTATTTTTCTTAACTAAAACATCACATTCCTAACTAAGCCATCATAAAATTGATTGATCAATCTATTATGTTAACTGATCAATCACATCCCTGGCTGGCCAATCTATTTCCCAATCACACAAATTGTGCAATCCACTTTGTACAACTCTCTCATGTCTAAATCCTCTCAACACACTCCAACCGTTGATCTGGATATTCTTCAAAACGATCTTGATCGTCCGTTTCAAATCTCATTTTCTATATAACAAACCTCTCTCCTCATAAAAAATGATCAGAGAATTAACATACATTGAGCAATGAAGTGTTTTCAATATCATCCTTGAGAGAGCTTCATCCATTGTCTTCGATCAACCAAACACAACAAGCATTCATCCACACTTTGCACACGAATTTTGGAGGCTTCGTTGTGATAAGAGCAATCCAACATCGAGCGAATGCACTCTGCTATAGGATGGTAAAAGCTATCATTTGTATTCATTTGGTAATCAATACGTTCCTCATCATGTTTGCAATAGTATAGCTCAAATTTTGTATGTGTAGGAGTTTCTAGATTTTAGATTTAAGCATTTTGGCTGTAGATTAGAATTTTTTGTTAGATCGCTTTCATGTCCCTCTTGGATCATTAATCTAATGTCCTTCTTCCCCCTCACACACAAAGAACCAATTTATAATGTTAAATTCCTACAACTCAATCACAATTAACATTGCAACACTACAAAAACTGAGCCTTGAATTGATATATATCAAATTCGAAGTGAAAACTCTATTATTTCCTCCTTCCTAAGTTGGCAAACCATTAAAAGGTGGTGGAAACTTCATGCAAAGGTGGTAGAATGTGAAAATTTTGAATGTGCACTTCTCAAAAACATCAAAAAGCTCTTTTTTGTCAGAATATACGCATAACCAGTAGACTAACAAAACATGTGGGATTGGATTATGGGTGTGCTGACTTTTTAACCATTTTTAGAGCAAGCCAAACTACGCTCGTGTTATAATATGCTCACATTATAAAAAAATTGATTTTCTAAAGGTTTCCTCTCTCTCTCTCTCTCCTTAGTTATCCATCCCTCCTTAGCCATCTAGGCCTCTCACTTAACCCTAAACCCTATCCCTAAACCCTAAACCCTCAATTTTATACCCTCTCTCTCTCTTTCTCTCTCTCACCCTACCTAGATAAGTCCCTCTCACTCCAACCCCCTCTCCCACTGCCTCTCTCTCTCTCTCTCTCTCTCTCTCTCTCTCTCTCTCTCTCTCTCTCTCTCTCTCTCTCTCTCTTAAAATCTTCATCCCTCTAAATACATACATAAATACATATGTACATACAATCTTACATACATATATATACCTACATTGATACATACATACATATACATACACTGACACATACATGCATTCATACATACAGGTGTACATACATACATACATACATACATACAAATATATATGCATACACTTAATAGACTAGCATTTAACACAAAGAAAGAAATAACATGAGTGTGTTATAGCGTGCTCACATAATGTCTTGCTTAGGCAACTCTTGAGTAAAAATGCAAAAAAATATGTCAACCATGAAATAACACGAGCATGTTATAACACGCTCGCGTTATTTCTTACTTTGGGAATATCCAAGCCTTAGGCTTGGTATTTGCTTTGGATTACCAACCCAAAGGTTTGGAGTGCCTTCCCAACATCCAAATACATGTTTTTGCATATTCTACAAGATTTCACATAATCATGTTTGTGCTAACCATCAGGTTTGCACATGTTTCAAGGTCAAACAAATCGAACACTTGGGTAATGTTAGCCTCTCTCTTAACTATTTAATGATGTAGTTTTTTTCACATTTTGACAATGTTAAGCCTTTCATCTTTAATTTATTTTGTTTGTGTCTATTTTTTGGAAAAAACCAATGCTTGGTATTTTTTTGTTATAAATAACCGTTCATTGGAATTTCAAGTTGCATTTTTAGAAACTAGACTCCATTCTACACATTAAAAAAATTGATTTTCAATTAGTTTTCAAAATTTATAGGGGTAGCATGGCCAAAATTTTATTTTTCAAGATGTTTCCACTTTGAAAATTAGTAAAAATTAAAATATTCATTAAAAATTTATTAGAAAAATTAGGCATAAAGTACATATTGTTTGCTAATTTTTCACCAAAGTGATTTTAAAAATACCAAAAAAAAAATCAACCTTTTGAGGGAGCCACAAAAGTCTCTATGTTATGTTTTTTTGACAAAAACAACACCAATTTTTGTGGCTCCCTCTTTTGAACCCCTTAATCTCTACCATATAAAAAAAAAAAGAGTATTTTAGAAAGTAGACTCGGAGCACTACGATCCTTGTTTTTGTTGCATCTAAAATCTTTGAGTGTAACTATTCTCAATTTTGCATCCAAGGTCGGTATTTCTTTAAAAATAAAAATAAAAAGTGGCCACTTAAGACCCCTTTTTGGCCTCCCATCTTTTTGCACTTACCCCAAGGGTTTAAGAAGGTGTGGATTGAAGGTGACTTCTTGAATATAATTTATTGTCTTAAATAGGTTCAAATCCCTAGTTGGATGAATGAAAATATAATAAGGGACTCAATAACTATTCTCAAGTCCTTTGAAGAGTGCCACATATCCCATATTTATAGGGAGGTCAATAATCTTGTTGATTCTTTTGTGAACCTAGGAGATTCTAACTCTTTGATGCAAAGGTGGGACTCCCACGACTCCCTTCCCCTTAATTTTAAGGCCATCATTGATCATGAAAGTCAATAGAGTTAAGGTGGATCCACCTTTAATGGGTATGATTAATAGTATCACTTTAAAGTGACTTTCGCATGAATTTTGGGTAATATTTTGGGACCTTTTCTTCTCTATCTATGATGGGATTTTCTTTGTTTTATTTTTCTACTTCTTTGTTCCACTGTTCCTTTGATCATGGGCGGTGGTAGGAGTCATGTCGAGCCATTTTTTTGTGAAGGGATGATAAGTAATGCTTGGGTCTATAAAATCCTAGTGGAAGGAGGGGTTACTCTTTATTTAGAGAAACTTCATGGCTTTGATTTGCAGGCTACCAGGGTTTTTGTTAAAGGCTAGAAGAACCACATCATGTCTATCTATGGTAAGGATGTGGAGATCTTGAAGGATTTAATTGGGAATTTTTTTGGGTTTCCATGGAGGGAAAAAATATTTTAAAATATAGAAAGGCATCAGAGGTGGCAATGAACAAACTGACCAAACTCTCCTCAAGAGGATATGATAGGAAATCTATCAAACCGATTTGGGTTGACATAGCTAAGGTAATTATGGGATATTTTACTCTTAATGGCAAGTTCACTTCTCTATTTGGTTATCACTTTATCTTGCTCAACCACTTTCACCATAAATGGTTTCTTTTTTGTTTTATTTGCTTTCTTCTCTTAAGTATGAAATCAGAGAACATAGGGAGAATTCTAAGCTTCCTATTTTTCATGAAGGTCTGATTTTGTTAATTATGGAGTATGTGAAATCCTTTTCTCTCCTTGATGAGCCTAATAAGACTTCTAAAAATTATAAAATTTACCACCCATATCGAGCGCACTACTCAGATATGCCCACTGATATTGAAGATAAAACGCAGGAGGAAGAGTAGATTATGGAGGAGGGTGATGGGACTCTATGGAAATTTATTCAAACCCCCCTCTAAGGAAAAAACTAAAACTAAGAAGACATATAAGAAATGAGATAAACCCTAAATCTCTTAGACGGGGAGCTCCTTTATTAGGGTCTGTGATATGGAGATAAATGTGCATTTTATTATTGATAACATGAAGAAGATAAAACTCAATAAGGGGTTTGATAAGGACAACCTAGTGGGGAAGATGCAAGTTGTTGAGAAACGGAAAAATAAGACCTCTCTTAGCAAGGGGAAGGAGAGAGGCAAGTCTAAAAGAAAAGAGAAAATGGAAGATTCTAGAAAAAACTAGGAGAGAGGTAAATTTAAAGGCAAAGAGAAAATGGGAGAATCTAGAAAAAACTAGCATATTGATTTCTCATGAAGACCAAGGTCCTCCTCCGTATGATTTCTCTAAGGAATTTAATTTTCTCAACACCAATTGGGAGGAAATTTACAATGTGCTTGGTCTAGCTAAAGAGGGTGTTGTGAGACAATTTAAACTATCCAAGTGGTTTTTTCTAGAAAATGACCTAAAAAAATACTTTCATAACCTACATTTCCTTGTACTTTAAATACTTCCATTAGCACTAAACTTCTTCTTGAGCACCCGTTTACATCCAATAGTATTTCATCCACTAGCTAATGATAGAAATTCCTATGTGTCATTATTTTTTAATGGATCCATCTCCTCGTCCATAGCCACTCTTTAGTGTTTCTAGGATCATCCATATACATTGACTCCTTTAAAATTATAGCCTAATTATTCTTAGCAATCAAAGAAAAAAGTATATCTCCAATAAAGAGGGGTATACATTTCTAGTGTTTATATCTATTGAGCTCACTACCTCCTTTTATAAATTATATAATCTCTCCTTCTCTTTAGGTCCTTCAAGAGTTGTGTCTAGTTCAACTTTCTCAATATTAGGTGGTAGCTTAACCACATATTTCTTCATATCCTCTTCCAACTACAACACTATGGAAGAAGGATTATTCTCTTTAAAATAACACTTATAATGTATAAAATTCCCTCAACCACAAGGTTTCAAATATTGCACCATTTCATGTTGACATCATAGCTAATGAAGATACATTTCACCCCCTTGTTCTCTAATTTTTACTACTTATCCCTATGCAAATGTGCATATGTCCCACATCCAAAAATATGAAGATTCTCTAATGATATATCTTTCCCATACATGTCTCTATAGGGGTCTTTTCAATAATATTTTATGTCAGAGACCTATTAATTAGGTAGCAAGCTATATCAACCACATTTTCCCATAACTTATACTCTAAGTTGGGTCTACTAAGCATACTTCTAGACCTCTCCATCAACATCCTATTCATTCATTTTGCATATCCATTTTTCTAATAGGTGTATGGATTTGTCTTATTTCTCTCAATTATATTTTCCTTATAGAATTTTTCAAAATTTGTAGAACAAAATCCATTGCCATTGTTAGTCCTTCAAACCTTAATCTTCCTACTACTCTAATTTTAAAAAGTGTCCTTAAACTCCTTAAACTGACTAAAAAATTAAAACTTACTCCTTTGGAAATACACCCATTTCCTTCTAGACTAGTCATCAATAAAATATACATAGTACAAAAACTTAGAAATCAAAGGAACATTAATATGACCAAATACATCTAAATGAATCAACTATATAAACCAAAAGATTTATAATCTTACTAGAATAAAATTTAATATGGTTTTTTACCATATATACAATATTTTTAGAAATCAAATTGAAGAGTACAATCATTCACCACCTCAACAAGATTTTAAATTTTCACTTGATTTATATATCCTTCTCACATATATGACTCATTCTTTCGTACAATAGGATTGTCTTCTCTACAAGTGACTTTCATTTTAAAGAAAGAGCTTTCTTGGGTACGCAAAAATCATGGCCATAAGTTTTTTATAGAAAACTCCTCTTTGTTGATTGTCCTAATGATGAAGTTGTAGATTATATAAATCTATTTTCTATAAATATAAGAACAAATGCACTCAACGGTCGATACATCAAGCTAAAATATAGTTCCCACAAAAACACCCTTAGGAATAACCATGCCTCATCACACCATCTTACACCCTTCGTTGGAAAAAATAACCTACACACCCACATTATTAATTTTGTTTAACTAATTATAGGTTTCATGCCAAAACCAACATATATATAAATTTATTGATCCTCTCCACTCTACCATGAACAAATCATATGAATACTCTACCATGGCCAACTATGATCATATGAGAGTCACCAATGATGCATCCCATCATCATATTAAAAATACTTTTAAAACCACCCCCAATGGAAGGTTATATCCAAAAGGAAGCTCGAAAGTCATCAACCACACACCTTCAGATGCATGTGTTCCTAGGGTTGTAATAAAAGAATATCCTGTAGAAGTTGTGAAATCCAACTTCATAGACCCCAAAGATCACCTGCATGCAAATAACCTGTCACAGAAGAAGACATTGGAGACAAAAAGCTAGGGTGCTCTAAAAGCTCAAAATGTATAAATCAAAGAGTAAATAAAATATAATGATGAATCCTTATGAAAGGAGATTGTGCAACCCTAAAAGAAACCCTAATAAGTAGAAATTTAATAATTAATATAATTATTAAATGTCAGAATATGCAAACTAAAGCGAAATCTTAAGAGAGGAATAAAGGTAGCTTAATTAACATAATTAAGTTAAAACCTTTACTCTAACACCCCCCCTTAAGATGAGCAAGAGTGCAGCTACACACATGTGCAAGAAAGAAAAGGTAACTACAATGCATGAAAGGAAACATGGGTCCCGGCAACTAGGCCTGATCAGGTACCCATTTACAAAAGCAATGCAAACTAAATGGAACGGGGTAAAGGAGAAAACCCAGTGGGAATAAAACTCCTCCCCAAAATAGAATGCAAAGAAGCAATATGATGTACTAATGAAAGAAGGATAGGAGGTGGACAACCATCCTCTTATGAAGATCTATCAAACTCATCTTCAAACTTATTTGTTTCCTCCTCCTTGTAGTCTATTTTAAAGTACCCAGCTTTTTTGTAGTTCCAACACTTATCCTTGGAATTTCTAAGATATTTGGATTTAGACCAATATTTCTTCTTGTACTTATTACCTTTCTCTTTTAATCTTTGATAAACTTATTGGGCATCCTTATTAGATTCAAAATATTTTCTCCACATCCTTTGAGATTATAGCAACCACTACCTATTCCATTTGAATCTTTGAGGTAATTCTCTTGATTTTTATAATTGGGTTATCCCATGAGTTTGGAAAAGAACATAAAAGTGTCATATAGTTAAACCTCCTCCTCCATATTCACTCTAGCCTAATGCAATTGGTTCATGGTCATATTAATCATGTTTAAGTACTCCTTTATAGAACCCCCACCATCAATTTTCAAGGTATATATTGTTGGAAGAATGAAGAAGAACACATCTCTTGATATAGTTTTTGTTGTCATTGATGTCACAATAATATATGAGTTGCAACTGCAAGGTACAAATTCATGTTGATCCGGTATTCTAAACCAGTAATGCAGATCCATCCTCTGATATTTTACTCTGGATTTCCCCTCTGGTGATAGTTGTTACTCCAAATCTTGGGAAATGGTTTTTGGTCAATGAAAGCATGCATGGACAAGATCTCATACGTGCAAATTCTCGTGTTTGTCCACAACATCATTTTGTTGTTTACGTTTTTGTTATTAGGTCTATCTTTGGCCAACCTAATAAGTAGTTGAAGGTGCAATGGATTAAATCTTGTTTATGCAATTCATGTCAACATGTAGCAGTGTGCCACATGTTTGAATTGATTTTGATAATTTTTTGTGTTTCCTTGGAGCCGACCTGATTGTTACTTATGGGAAAATTACATATATATACAGGATGTCTTTGGAGATAGAATAAATAATGAATTGTGTATGCAAGTGTTGGTGGATTAACTATGGATGCAAAAAGAGCGAACAATGATCTGTTGGCATGTGGATTTATTGAGCTTCAAAGGAACTGAACCTGCACTTTGAGGTGTTCTTACATCAATTCATTCTCTAGTCGTAAGCCAGTTTGTTACTATACATTTTGTAGGCAACTTGAGCCTCCCCTTTTTGGACAGTGAGTCCTAGCAATGAGCCACCCTTTTGTAATATCTTATAACCAGTTATACTATATTGTGAGCTAATCCTCACCGTGGTTTTACCTATTTTGGTTTTTCCATGTAAAAATCTTGGTGTTCTTGTGTTATGTGCTTCATGTTCATTTAATGCTTTTGCTCATCTTAATTATCATATGCATTGGAATAATTGGATGGTATCTGTTCAATAAGTTTAAGAAGATATTGATTCCCCCCCTCTCAGTATCTTAGATATTCAACAATTGGTATCAGAGCTTGGTTCCTCTAGATAAGCCTAACAGCTTGAGGGATATCTTGAAGATTGAACAAATGGATGATAATGTAGAACTCCAGACTGCCCTTGATTATATTGACAAAGCCAAAAATGAAACTAGAGATCTGAAAGAAAAAAATATTGATGAAGCAAATGAATGCATCCAAAAGTTGAAAGAGCAATTAAAGAAATTCAAAGAGAGACATAGAGAAGTTAGTGAGCAATTGAAACAAGCAAATGAAGATGTAATCAGACTAAAGGTGCAAGTGGAAGAAAAAAATAGAATTGAAGAGTGTTTGAATGCAGAAGTGTAGAGCAAGTCTAATGAATGTTCCAGGCTTGAAAAAAGAAGTGGTAATTCTGAGAGTAACTGGAAAAAGAAAAAGTCGGTGAAGATAGTTTCAAGACAAGCTCTACCAGGCTTGATGAACTGATTGTAGGACAAAAATCATCTAAATACAAAGGTGGATTAGTGTTAGAAGCGGGTGAAATCTCAAAAGCTATAAACAATCAAAAAACTCAAAACAAGGGAAAACAAACAAGGAATCCAAAAAGAAGACCACCTATCAGACAATCAAATTCTCAAAGGTATCCATATTTCAATGGCACTTATTTTTCATGTAACAAGTTTGGTCATAAGGAAACCGAATGCAGAAGCAGGATGAATCAGTTCTCTAGTTCCTTCTCCAGAAAATTCTATGCTTGTAATAATATTGGACATAGAGCTAGTGAATGCAGAACTGAAATGATGAACTGGTTTAATGGAGAAAGAATGAATCAATCCTTTTTTGGTTACTACTATACTTGCAACAAGTTTGGGCATAAAGTGAATCAGTGTAGATCAAGGATTAATGAAATTCAAATAAATCAAAGAAATGTTGTTTGTTATAATTGCAACAAATCAGGACATATTTTAAAGGTATGCAGAAGTAAAAGGGGAAAATAATCTACTTCGGTAAAGAAGAATGAACCTATGAAGAAGGTTGAAAAAGAGGAAGTTAAGCAAGAAATGAGCAAGATATAGAAAAAGAAAGAAGAGTCAGAATCTTCTGATGCGTCTGTACCCTCATTTGGTGCAGACAATTCCTCCAGGAACTAGACTTAGCAAGGTCTTAGGGGGAGCTTTAGCAGAAAATGTTTTGAACTTAGGGTTTTTCAATGCAATTGAAGGGTTTTTGCCAACTTTTCAAATTTCATCATATTTAATGCAAATTAGGACATCGCGTTGATCTATAAAGGAAAATAATAAAAGCATTTCAATCACTTGTACATTCGAAGGAGGTGAAGAGCAATTTAGATAAATTTGGAGTGAATTGAAGTGTGACCTGAGCAAACCCTAGCTTCGATTCTTCATGAAAGAAAAAGGTATTTTTTGATTCTGTGTCATTGTGAGCTTGTGAAAATTCTCTTTCTGAATCTATTAAGAGATCGATACATAGAAAATGGAAACCCCTATAGTCGTAAATACAATAGAAAGAACTAGACCCTCCTATAGGAAATACTCAATGAAGGTTTTCAAAGATGACCCTATGGGCACTTTCTCTTTCATTCCTCATGGTGTCATGCCTACAGAGGATACTAGAATGTACATTAGGGTTAAGACCGAGGAATTCAATCACACCAAATTGATTGACATATGGATGAATAAACTCACTGGAGATAATTTCATGGTGAAACCTGAGTACTCGAATCTTGTGGCAAATAAATTGGATTATTGGAACAAATTCCCTAATTTTTGTTCCACTTTGGATGATCAGTATGTTAAACCATTCCTTAGAAGAATGCATGGTCAGTTCTTGTGGACCAATGAACCACATTTGATAACTAAGGAAGTGATCAAAGCCATCACCGAACTTTGTGACATCAGACCGGTACTAGTGTTGAAAGCAATGAAAAATGAAGTGGTGATGGATCTCATCAGTGCAAAATATGATAAGAGGGCTCTCACAACAAATCCTATCACTAATCCAACCGTGAAGTTCACATCAATAATGATCGAACATAAAATCTTCTTCACCAACAAAGAGATCTTTGTGTCTGCCACAACAATCTACACTAGTTTTTGACATGGCTACAAATGGTGCATATTATGATCTTCGTGAGATTCTCAAACAACGGTTATTTAAGAACCTAAGAATGTGAAAGGAGAAAAATTATCCTTTCAATTTTGGTTCATTGATCATTTTCATGTTATTCTATTTCCTCATAAGGCTTCCAAGAAAATCTGAAACAGTGTTTTGGGACCCATCTCAACCAGTTGCTCATCAAGTTTTTGATCATTTGCATAATTTTGGTGATGTGAAGAACATACAAAATGCCTTGATGAAATTCTTTTTTGTATTCAAGAAAAATATGAATGAGAGAGATAGAATTCCAAGGAAAATTGTTGAAAAGTATAACAATGACATCATATTTCATGTTTCTTTTGATGAGTGCATGGTTGAAGTAGTTGAACCCTGGACTATCTACATTCAACCCTTGGGATATAAAATCACAAAAGAGGAAGTTGAAGGATATGTGCAACTGTTATTGAAAATTCCAAAGGATGCCAATGAACCCTAGATTGGTACATATGCAGAAAAATCCATGGAAGTTCATTTGGAGCACAACAAAACTACAAGGAAGAAAAATGTAACTAAGATGCTCATAAAATCTACTTACACAGATGAAGAGATAGCACAAGGAAGAGCCCATGGAAAACAGGAGTCTAGAGAATCACCTAGCGTAAGGAGATCCGACATGATCCCTCCTACCAAACCAGCTTCTGGCCCGGCTTCAATAAAGATTGAGCCTGGCACCTCTAAAAAGGAAAAGGCCTAGCTCCTTCCAGACCCTCTATCGGATTAGGAAAGAGAAAAGGTGTTCCTCTGGTAGTGCCTGCTAAGCAAGGAAGAAAAGAAAATCCTAAAAGGGAGAAGAATCTCAGCATTACTGAGGACTAGGAAGAAGAGGAGGAAGACCTGAATTCTAAGTTGATAAGGAAAAGAAGGGTAATCATTTCCTCTGGTGAACCTGTGCATCTCAAGAAACCAGTGTTGGATCGAAGAAGGTTCACTATGTATCGACCTCAGAGGATATTGATGAACGGGACATTAGTGATCATGAAACTGATGCAAAGAAGGCCAGAGTCGCAGAAGAGGTTTCATTGGACCTGGTAGAACATAATGTCTCTCTAGTAAGACCTGGTACCCCTCTCAGACTAGATTCCTTGGTGAATAATTTAGTGCATCAAGAAAATATGGTGAAATCCACAACAGAAGTTTACAATCAAGTAGGTGAAGAAGATAAGGAAACAATAATAATGACTATCATTAAGTATGTTATTATATTGGAAGTTAAGTAGGATAATATTAAGAATGGTGTACTTACAAAATTGTGGGAAGTTCTGATGAAGAGAAGAGCAGAGGCGGTTGAGTTGGAAGAGAAAGTAAGAGCTAAGGCATATAAGAAAATTGCATCATCTCTATCTTCGGGTGATCTAGAAACCTTGAAGAAGGTTTGTGATAACATGTTTTGGATGAAGAAGAGAGTTAATACTCTGATGACTAGAGACAAGAAGGAAATCAAAAGGATAAGGAAGGAAACAATAAATAGCATTAGAATTATAGTGGAAAATTATGGTATGCTTGGTGCATCCTGTACGACACCTAAATCAAGAAAATAAACTTCTACATAAGTTGAGGAAGATCCTACTTCCAGTACTAGGGATGAAAATGTACCTCTAGAAATGAATGACTCTGATATCCCTCTGGAAATAGATAGTATAGATGTTCTACCATAAATTAATGCTACTAATGAGGCTCTAGAGAGTGAAAGATAGGTTGAAGAAAATGTTGAACCAGATATTCATGATGCCACCCCTCAGGTACACTCTGAAGAGGAAAGAGATAAGGCAAAAGAAGAGAGGAGAGAAGATGAAAAGGAAGAAGAAAAAGAAGAGGAAAAGATAGAAGCAGAAAAGACAGAAGAAAGGGAGATGGAAGAAAAGAGAGTTGAGGAAGAAGAGAGAAATAAGGAATCTGGTGAACTTGCTGGAAAGAATGAAGAAGTATCTCAGCAGGTTGTGGAATCACAAAATTCCACTGGTGAATCCTCCTTCGGTGATGATATCTTGAAGGGCCTACTATCTAATCATATCAGATTTCAACTGGTAATTCCTTTGGAACTCTTGCAACTTCCCATGAATCAAGGCTATGCAGATCTGGATAAGATTTCTCCTATACATAAAATGGTGTTAGGTGATCTATTTCATGCATCTGACAGAAGAGAAATCCTACAAATGTATCATAAGGGAATTGAGCTTATCGAAGATGTCATTAAGGCTTTACAGGATGTCACACCCGATACATCAGTAGACACATCTCTCACTCTGGTTGAAAACTTGAAACTTCTATTGGACTCCTTCAAGGAGTATGCCATCAGACTTGGTGAAACAATAATACAAGAAATTGAAGAGAAACTGGCTAAGAAAAGGCTATTGATCCTCCATGAAAAGTGTGCTTTGGCACATTCCAATGTAGAAAAGAGCCTTGAATCTATAAAGGCCTGTGAATCTAAAGCAAATTATGTTTTTTCCTATTGCATAAGGTGGCTTGATGCCACACAAAGTATAAAAGATCTTATGGACTCCATTGAGTCCCAGTTGACAGCTATTTCCAATACTTACAATGTATCCATAGATAGAGATAGATCAACTTGGAATGCTATCTCTACGCATAGAGAAAAAAATTCATGTTACAGAAGCAGAAGGAAGGGATAATCAAAAAAATTGGTCTACTTGGTGGCAATGTAAGGATGGAGTACACTTCGGTAGCCAATGCTTTGGCTAATGCTGAGAATTTGGATAAGATCAATCTGACCCCGGATACTCTGGATGAGGCTGAAGAAATTTTTATTGCATTAGAGTCTTCGAAAAAAATGTTGATATCTGCTAAACAAAGTTGGGAGAATGGTAAAGCAGCCTGGCAAGGCATTCTTCAAGAAATTCAAAGTGCTCCCTCCTCCGGATAGAGCTTTTATGGTTTTTACATTGTTTGGGTTAAACTCCTCGGGGGGAGTTCAGTAGTCTTATTCTCTGTATTGTACATTCTAGACCATGTGTACATATTTATGTTCATACTTTTTGGTCACCCTTTGTCCTTGATGTCAAAGGGGGAGAGAGGAAAGATAAATAGAGTATACTTTGTACATAGGAAGTCTGTAAATTCTTTTGGCACATGTTGCCATCAATGACAAAGGGGGAGATTGTTGGAAGAATGAAGAAGAACACATCTCTTGATATAGTTTTTTTTTTCATTGATGTCACCATGATATACGAGTTGCAATTGCAAGGTACAAATTCATGTTGATCCGGTATTCTGAACTAGTAATGCAAATTCATCCTTTGGTATTTTACTCTGGATTTTCCATCCGGTGATAATTGTTACTCCAAATCTTAGGAAATGGTTTTTGGTCAATGAAAGCATGCATGGAAAGGACCTCATGCGTACAGATGCTCGTGTTTTTCGCTGACATCATTTTTTTGTTTATATTTTTGTTATTAGGTCTATATTTGGCCAACCTAATAAGCGGTTGAAGGTGCAATGGATTAAATCTTGTTTATGCAATTCATGCCAACATGTAGTAGTGTTCCACACATTTGAATTTATTTTGAGAATTTTTTGTGTTTCCTTGGAGCCGACCTGATTTTTACTTATGGGAAAATTAGATGTATATATATAGGATGTCTTTGGAGATAGAATAAATAATGAATTGTGTATGCAAGTGTTGGTGGATTAACTGTGGATGTGAAAAGAGCGAACGGTGATCTGCTGGCATGTGAATTTCTTGAGCTTCAAAGGAATTGAACTTGCACTCTGAGGTGTTCTTACATCATTTCATTCTCTAGTTGTAAGCCAGTTTGTTACTATACATTTTGTAGGCAACTTGAGCCTCCCCATTTTGGACAGTGAGTCCTAGCAATGAGCCATCCTTTTATAATATCTTATAACCAGTTATACTATATTGTGAGCTAATCCTCACCATGGTTTTTCCCATTTTGGTTTTTCCACGTAAAAATATTGGTGTTCTTGTGTTATGTGCTTCATGTTCATTTAATGCTTCTACTCATCTTAATTATCATATGCATTGGACTAATTGGATTGTATTTGTTCAATAAGTTTAAGAAGATATTGATTCCCCCACTCTCAGTATCTTGGATATTTAACATATATCTTCTTTCTCAATAAAATTTTGTTAAATAGGGATTTAGCATGGTTTAATTCTCTCAATTACTTCTAAAGAGATTGTAAGGTGGGAACATCATGTACAGTTAACAAAATTGAATCTACTAAGAAAATCCTAATGATACCCTTCACCTTTTTATCCAATAGATCCTAGTTGACCTATGACATTGTTAATGGTTTGGATCTAAATATAGCAACCCATAAATCTCTATCTACAAGCATATTCTCCATCTTGAGCTTCCACAACTCAAATTTAGTGTCAATAGATATTTTTGTCTCTATCCTTAATGTTTTTTTCCATTTTCCTACAACAAGATGTCCTTGAGTGCAAGTTCCCACTCAAATCAAGATTAGGTAAAAAATAACCTTGTCCCTAACACCTAGGACTTGAGGTGATCATTCTCTAATTATCAATTTAACAAAGAAAAGGTGCATAATGCACTTCCTACACTAATCTATGAGAGTATATGTGCAAAAATATTTTTATCATATTGGTACAAAGAAAATAACACAAAATTAATTATACCATAAGAGTGAATTGGATGGGGAAAACCATTTTAAGAGAAAAATCCCACAATCTAAAGCAATTCATTGTATTATTCAATTATAAAAAATATTGGTTAAAATACACTTGAAGAATCTTGACCCTTATAGGAGTATCACCAAAATATAAATTTGGAGCAATTCAAGTAGTATGTTCACTATGCATGCTCCAACCCAAGAATCCAATAAATAGATGAAGCACCAATAAGAAATAATTAAATAGTTTTACAAAACCATGTAATAAATTCATGAGCCTAAAAGTGGTGTCCAAATTGGCATAAATTCAAATGCCCCTTTTAGTTTTGGTCTTTTAAGATATTTTTAGGGGATTCATTTTCACCTTTTTATTTTATCATAATGTGTCATATTTTGACCACCCAAATTAGGTACCCTGATATTCCATGTTATCCATTCAAAGATGCCCTGTGAAATATTTCATAAAGTTGGTTAGAATTTGAATGTATCCCCCTTACAATCATGCTCTTATGTATCATATATTTTTTCATAATTAATTCTCATCTTATGATTTCACATGATTATCTTACACATCCTAATGATATTATAAGCTCTTATACACTTCCCAAAGTATCTGGAACATGGCCAAGAGTACTACCTTGAAGTGGAATTCCCTCTTTCCCATGTGAGGATAATTTTTTTAATAAATACAAACATTAGGATGTAATTTTGAGACACCTTTCTCATTAATAGGGTAAGAGGATGTGTACCTATTTTGGGGTGTTTAATAAAAATTTGGAGGTAGTAGAATACTAGAGAATGATCACGAGGTGCTCTAGAAGTGTTTTACATAGTTATAGTAATTGTCAAAGTTGAAACAAATGGTAACAACCTTTTAGACAAAATCATGACCAAGGGATTTTCTCTAGACCCTTTATAGGTTATAGTGAACTAATTTTAGCACTAGTGATACTTGATAGGTGGTAGTGATCCTATGTATCACGTCTCCTTAGATTTTAGCGGTTGATTGACTAATTTTCCTCTTCCCTATGGCATGTGTAGATTCTAGAAAAAGTGTTACTACCAAGATTTCACCTTTTAAAGTATTAAGGGGAGAAATATGATTATGTATTTGGGAGGCTTCCTTAACCAATCCCTTATTTTTGTATGCTCCTACCAATAAATATTGGGAATTTTTTAGTTTTATATTCCTATCATGCAATTTGAATGTAATGTGTGCAAGAGATGCAAATAGAAAACCTAGGAGGAGTACTACTTCAATAGTGATGTGCATAGTTATGTGGGGGGAGATCAAAATAATAAGAGATTATAAGAAATGTCAAGGGGATTAGAAATAGATCTTTATTATGGTTTATATACAATAATAAAGGTCTTACAAG
Source organism: Sequoiadendron giganteum (assembly GCA_007115665.2). NCBI lineage: Eukaryota > Viridiplantae > Streptophyta > Pinopsida > Cupressales > Cupressaceae > Sequoiadendron > Sequoiadendron giganteum. The sequence continues at coordinate 663,940,855 of CM021101.1, read as the reverse complement.
TAGGTTTTAGTAATAGATGAATATTAGGTAAGCATAAGAGATAATTTGAAAACTGAATAACATAAAATAATAAGAATATGAGAAACAAGACAATGGAGATTTAAAATGAGGGTGAAGAGGAATTTTATAAGGTTTCATAAATGAGGTGTCTATTAGGAATACATACTTATTGATACAAGTATATCTAATTGACCATTAGTATGATTCACAAGCTCAAAATCAAGCTAGAAACTAGTGCTAGTGTGCTAGTGTCCTAATAAACACAAGATAACATAATATAGGGAATAGGATTAAAAAATAGAGTAGGCTTGAATAAGATTTTTTGTACACGTGAGAATTTTAGGGAATAGAAATGGCTAAATGGAACCTAAATTATGATATGATCCATTTGTTGGAACCATGTCCAAATTTACATTTCATTCTTGCAAGTGTTGCCCCAAGTCCTTATTTTTGGCTCATCATCGATTATTGATCTAAGAACTCATAAATAGGCCACCTTGGTCAATTCATGTTTAATGTCATTCTTTACACCAATCTAAATCTTTATGTTGTGCTCATCTTTCTAAAAGTATAAGTTTTGAGGGGATTTCTCTCAATTTATAAAGCTTACAAAATTTGTAGAGTTTCCATGCAATTCTTATAAATTGCTTCCTAGCCTCTACTTTCAACCCCCTTCATTTCCCATGGAACTTCAAAATTTCCATGTAACTTTACAATTATTGCAAGTTACTTCTCAACCTCCACTTTCTACCCCTTTCCTTGCTTGTGAAACTTAAAAACCCACATGCAACTTTGTAATTCTTTCAAATTTCTTCCTAACCTCCACTTTTCATCCCTTTCATTTCCCACAAAAATTTGGACCCCACATGCAACTTTGTAATTATTTCAATTTTCCTCCCAACCTCCACTTTCTACCCCCTTCCTTGCTTGTGGAGCTTCAAGCCCTGCATGCAACTTTGAAATTTTTATTTTTTTACAAACTACTTCCCATGTTCTATTTCTTGATAACTAGTTTTATTGGACTTTTTATTCCTTCATACAAATTGCATCATTGATTCCCAACTCTGTTATTTCACTATGCACATGACACGTGGAATTTTCCCCTTTATTGCAACTATAGATTGCATGTTGTTACACATGTATACTAGTTTAATCTATGCACTTCCTAGAATTTTTTTGTAATTTATCAACCCTAACTACAAGTTTTCCTCAAAGCTCCATCATTTGAATAAGGTTTCGCATCTACTCCCCTACATATCTTGACATGTCATTCATACCCTCAAATGGATGTAATAGAGATTTATAAACATCCAAATCACTCATAGGTACTATTCAACACCTCAAGGACATGGATTCAAATGAAATACCATGTGTTGTTTTGAAATGGGCATGAGCAACTTGAATGTGACTATGGAATTCCCTCTTGTGGGCCTACAAAATGACACCTAGTGACTTGTCTAAGCATGGAAAGGATGTTTTCTATGCCTCAAGGTACCTATCAATAAATTTATGGTATTTTTATTGTCCATATGATTGTACTAAAAAGTGGCATGTATTGATTGTAATTGACCCATGCAACTTCATTGAAGGGACTAAATGTTATGTAAATAAAATGTTATATATGCAAGGATGTAATATGCTAAAAATATTTACTTGAGTTATCTTTGTGACTATATGTGTGTCATGTTATTTTAGGGAATCAACTCATACAAGTTGGTTATGTAAGGGATAAGTGTAGTGCCCCTCCATTCTCACCGTGGATGTGCAGGTAGTTTGGCTTTGGAACTTGGAGATGAAGGTAAAGTAATAGGGATATTTAAAGGTATGTGCTAATGATGTTAAGCAGTTTATGTTGTATATTATGAATTTATGGACTATGTGAGAAGTTTAGGATAGAACTTATTATATATGTTTAAGGATATTTTTATCATGGTGTGTGTGTGTATTCAAACATCATTGTTACTAGGATGCAAGCTATGGGCATATTTGTGCTATGGAAGTGCTTTGGTTATCTTTAGGATTTTCACATGATTTTGACATATTATTATCATGATGATATGATATTATGATTTTGATTATTATTATATTTATTATCATGAAGATGTATTGAATTGTGTTCAAGTGTTGTGGTTGCAGATGGAACATGAGCTTTTGTTAGTACTTTTGTGAGTATGACACATATTGTTATGTTATTATTATTATGCGGAGATTTACTTGGATAGTTAAATGACGCAGTAGCATGTTTGTTAGGATAAGTGGAAAGGGTGGCATTGTACCATTGGACATATGGGGGACATACGAGAATGAGATACAATTGCTAGAGCTCCTTTCCTAGTGCTTCGGCTATTATGCACATGTGCTCTAATTTGTATGTTTGAGTGAATAGGTACTAGGTTGTTTCTCCACCTGAATTAGCAGGTCTAAGCATGCCTCTAATCCCAATGGTGGTTGAGGAGATGACATCTAGGCCCAAGTTATACCCTAACCCTAGCCATTGTCCCCAATTAGGGACAATTGATTCAGTGTGTGACCACCTTTCCAGGTTGTCATGGGACAATGCTCGATCTCCTATACCATATGGTTGGAGTGTTGCACATGTGTGAATTTTTATGTTGAGTTATGTGATTGTGTGACTTTAATGTATAGCTTTGAGTATGGATTTAGTTCAAATGGTGCTAAATCCTCTGGTAAGTCAGGTTAGTCACTATTGTGATCATTCTTATTATTTATGCTTTGATGTGAATATCTCTTTCATCTAAGAAGTTATTTTTTGGTTTATGCTTAGTCTCTGATTATGATATATTTAAGTGAAGTTAGCTTCTAGGTCGGTTATGTTGCTGGTAACTATAGTTGGCATGTGGGTGTTAAAGTGTGATTTAATGTTATTATTATTATATATATATATATATGTATGTATGTATGTATATATATTGCTATGGTTATTCTTTGGTGTGAGTGAATATTGGTTATTAATATTATTATGATTACATGTGTATTATGTTTTATGAAAATAAGGTTATAAATATTAACATATTTTAATTTTATTTATTAAATATTAATATGTTTATTAGTAAATATTTAAATATTAATATGTAAGCATATGTTTTTTATTAGAGGAAAAACAGGTTTTGTGTTTATTAGTAAATATTAATATGTTTATGTTTATGTTTAAATATTTAAATATTAATATGTAAGCATATGTTATATTTGTGTTTTGATTTACTATTTTGGTGGAGTTGCTATTTTTAAGGAGGTTCTTTTATCTTTTATAATGTTTTGAATTATTTGGTGGGAAACCCTAAACAAATGAGTTAATTATGTGAGTTAATTTGATTATTTATTTTATTTTAATTATTTCATTAGTGGGATGAGGATCGATGCTTTAATTTAATATTTTAATATTTTATTTTAGGAGATATTTTATTTCCTTGTTTTATTTTCAAGAAGAGTCTTTTGGGAAATATGGTTTTTCACTTCTTCTTTTTATGCATGAAATTTAGAGGATTTGGAAGAGATTTTTGGGGGGTTTGAGAAGGGAGAGAAAATGGAGAGATTCTACATGGTTTCGAAGGAATTCATGAGAATTTATTGTTGTTGGTGAATGGACATTTTGGCTTTGGATCATGGTTTTTGATTGGTGATTTGAGCTTGGAGGATCTTTTGGGGTTTAGGTGGTGCAGTTCGTGTGCAACATGGAGTCTTTCCTTCCACTTTATTCCTAAGTTGGTTTTATGGTGCAGATGATATTTCTATGAAAATGGTGTCCAATATGTATCTTATATATATGTACCTTTCATATGAATGAATCTTGTACATTGTAGCATTCTTGTAAAAGAAAAGTAAATGAAGATGTAATCTTGAATATATATATATTTATTGTTGTTTATTATGTAATGGAAAGGTTAACATAGGAATGTTGTATTTATGATGCATATGAGCTCAATTTAGCAGTAGATGAGATATATATTTATGTATCTATTTCATGGCATTGACTAGGATTAGGTTTATATTCACATAGTGTTAGATGAGGTTTAATTATAATTATGTTATCATATGTAATTTATTGTATGAGATTTAATTTACATTCAAAGAATTGATTGGATGTGTTCTTAGTGTATCATATGTCTTTTTATAGGTTTAGTTAGTGTAGATGTGTCATAGTAGCATTGTTAGGGGACCATGGTGGATAGGTGTGTAAGTTGGCTATGATTAATGTTAATTTTAGGTCATAATGTGATTATGGTATATGATGTTAATGTAATGTTGTTATCCATGTTAATTTTTTGTGTTGCATTAGTTGTGTCACTTTAGTTTCTTTAAAAAAAAAATTATTGGCTTGATGTTGAAGGTCTTTTGTGTTGATCCATCGGGTCGCTTAGTGGGGCGTTACAATAAGAATAAGCTTTGCAAATCATAGGAAGGGTAGTTAATTGAATTTGTCTTTGTAATTGAATGTCTCCATGGAAAATTATAGCAACTCAAGGATTTAATTCGTTGATTCTCTCTTGCCACACATGTTGTCATGATTGTAATATAAGTTAGATGAATGTGTGAGAACACTCTAATGCATTGAAAACCTTTTATAATAGTCTTCTCTTATTTCATATGGTCTATATTGTAACTTTGAGATTAATTTTTAAGCATGTTTGGTTGTAGAAAGATTTTATCTCTTATTTTTGTGGGTATGCAAGACTAGTTCCATTTATGGCTTGCATGTGTTTTTTCTTCTTCTTTGTTGGATGTGACTATTTCTCATTGGAGTAGGCACCATTTTAGGAGATGAAATACCAAACATATCCCCATCATACTATCTCTTATTTTTATTGACTTAGGAGTAGAGTTAGGTCCCACCATGCTTGTCTAGTCTATTGAAGCAATTCATAAAGTATCTTATATTTTCATAAACTTGATAAATCCTCTACGGATCATACAAGTATTTTTTTCTTTCTTGCATATGTGTATGTGTAGCTAAGTGGATTCACTTACTAGAGAATATTAGTGCTATTATATTTGGGTACATATGCAAGAAATTTCTCATCTACTCATTTGAAAGTCTTAGTGGTCAAGTTGCATCCCACACTAACATAAACTTAGTGACATATCTTGGAGTTCATAGTGAGTTGGGTACGATTGTTAGGACCTTGAGCTTATTCATTCAAATATGTGTAATTTTCATGTCTTAAATACTTCAAGGAAACTCCCCTTAGCTAGTTTTTATCCTTGTCTAATCATAAGCCTTAAGCTACCCACTTTATATTTGCATCCTTAGCACTTAGGTATATCTTGTATTTAAGGAATTTAGGTTTTATGTAACATTTATATCCAATATGGTGGCAAGCATAGAAATGAGTACAAAACATGAGAGTGAAAGTATACAATTTTTAAATTTACACAAGGTTAAATGGGTTTCTTCAATGGGTTTCAATTCACCCTTACTAAAAATATGCTCTAATCGATTTCTATTATCAATTTAATATTATCAAGGAATGCGAAATGTAAGAGATAAGAAATATCTTGAAAGCCTTTAATTTTTGAAAAGAAAATAGATAATAAATAACTTTTTTCTTTTGTTGCATGGCATAAGGTTATCCTTCCAAAATATTTGAAACGGACAAGAATTCATAACACTGAATGAGCCAACAACACTCTTTATGTAAAATAATGTTAGTGAATGTACATGACTCTTCAAGTAGTGTGTACAATGTTGACCTAATTCATCTTTTCATAATTCCTAACTCCTCAAAAGGTACATTTATATGAGAGTGTTTCTTTCTCTTTTCTTTCTTTGGTGGAATATTTTGTGGAAAATAGGTAAGTAGGGAAACATATATTGGGAAGATTCTTGGTTTAAGGGTTTTCCGTTGATTTTAAAAATTAAACTTTGCTAATCTCATACAAGAATCATGTATTCACTTAGGAGACACGATAAAAAAATGTTGGATGAAATTCAAAGAGTGAAATATCAAATTGAGAATATTGTAGGATTTTATTCTTATAAAGAAATCACAAGGAGATAAGGAAAGAATATTTATAATTGAATTCATTTTTTTATATTAATCGTATATTATATGTGGACAACTACTTTGGAACTTCTATACATTAGTGTAATAAAGGACCAAAGAGGGATACAAAATGATGACCTTGCAATCCCCTTGGGCCCACTCATCAAATATTTGGAAGATAGTTTGGGGAATTAAAGGTTGACCCAAGACCAAGTTTTTCTTTTGACTATGATGCATGGAAAAAATATTAACTATAAACAATCTGAGATAGATATATATATGTAGAGAGAGAGAGAGAGAGAGAGAGAGAGAGAGAGAGAGAGAGAGAGAGAGAGAGAGAGAGAGAGAGAGATTGTGTAGGTCCTTCAATATGTGAGATATGTAGAATTAAATATGAAGAAGTAAATAATCTTCTAGTCATGTACTAATACTCCAAGAATGGACTATTTTTTTTATTAAGTCTTTCCTAATGGCATTATAGATCTTATCTATGTTAGGATTATAAAACCAAATCAAAATTCCCTATAATTTGACTAAATGCTATCCCAACAATATTTTGTTAGTCTTTATGGAATGAGAAATAAAAATATTTTCTAAAATTCATGTCATTCCACCAATGAAGTTCTACGAAGAGCAAAATAAATCATTAAAAAAATAGATCCCTTAAAAATATATAAGCTAGGGAATTAGAACTTTGTGACTACAAGGAACTCATGGGACGTATTCCAAAGGAAAATTGATTCAATGATTGCCTCCTATAATGTTGTTAAGAAAAATATGCATTGGAAGGCTTGTATGGTTGGATAGTACAAGCTCAAATTGGATTGTGCAAAATGGGGGAAATTGGGCTAATATGGGTTGGTGTTATCATGAGACACCATTGATAGAGGAGGAGGTGTTTGAAAATCATAAAACTAAATAGAAAATAAATGACATAGCCAAAGGTGAAGGGTTAGTTTACAATCTTAAGTGATTAATCAAAATGGGTATCATTAGCTTAGCAGTTGAAGGTTACTTAAAACCAATCATCAAAGGTACAAAATGGGGTTGTTGTAAGAGTGAGAAACTAAATGGATGCATTGAGGAAGCTATGCATTTACACATGAACTTTAAGGAAATCGATTTGTTGTATTGCTTGAGGGAAGGAAATAAAACAACAAATTGGCTAAAAGAATGGCAATTGCAAGTCAAATCAACTTTGTGAAGGGAGATGAAAAAATAAATTAACAAATTAAAAGATTTAGACATTATCATGTCAAATGAAGGAAGAAAGTGAATGCTAAATTCCTAAAAATGGGCTTTGGAAAAATCATAAAAGCTTTTTTGACATGAAAAGTAGGTTTATTTCCATTTATTTTAAGCTAGCATTTTTGATATATTTTCTCTTTTGTTTCATGCATCTCAAGGGCGTTTTTTTTCTGTACAATTTTCTTAGCTCTAAAGCACATTGCTTTAAGTTTTTTTATGCACATCCCATGCTCTACGGAATTTTCTCACTTGTATCATTTTTCTACTTTCTATTAATGTTTCCCTAGTCTTTTCCTTTCCCTCTATGACTGTGTTTGTGTTGGGGTGGTCATGCCTGTTAGGATCTCACTACCTCTTTTGGCTTTATTCTCCCCATTATTTGTGCTTCTATCCTTTAGTCTTATTATAACTACTCCTTCATTAATATCTATTGTGGAATTATTTGAAATGTTTGAGAATCAATCAAACTAGGACTACTAACATGGAAAAACTAATGGTTCACTTTATTATGAAAATTACATTCAAACTCTTCAAGCCAGCCTTAATCTTCTACTTATTTTTTTTAATAATGCTCCTCTCTCCACAATTAATATGCTAGATCCATAAATCTTCATGACTCTCTTTCTTCAAAATATTTGATTGTTTGTATTCTAGTTGTTAAATTTGTAATAAAGATTGACCAACTTTAAGATTTCTTTGCATTAGAATCCAATGCTTAATATACTTTTAAATTCTAATTATTTGTGTTCTTATTATTTCCACCAACTTTTAAAACATAATTAGTGAGGTTCCATTAAACATAAAAAAAATCTAAATAATATTATATTGTGTAAAGAGTAAAGGAAATGAAAAAAAAAACCGTAGACAGAAAAGTGGTGTTAAAAAGTGGGGCAGATCATATACTGAAGTAGGTCAATAGATCAGAAAAGTAAAGGTAATAAAAAGTGATCTGGATACCTTTTAAGCAGGTCAACAGATAAGTTCAAGAAAACACAGAGGGCCCAACCGGATTCGAACCGGTGACCTCTTGATCTGCAGTCAAATGCTCTACCACTGAGCTATAGGCCCTGGATGTTGAGATTATTTTGATACTACCATGTTGTTGGTAACATCTCTCGACTTCAAAGATCCAAATCAATTTAAATCTTGGAAAGCATCTCTAAACGTGTTGCCACATATTTCGAATAAAGACTTCTTCCCTTTAGTTGACTGTCTATTTATATTTTTTTTAAGCAAGCATATCTTTTAATATTATTCTAACTTATCCTCATCAATAATTGTTTTTTTTGTTGGCGAAAGTTTTATAGTGTCTTTAGAATAATATTACATATCTTAAAAAAATAGGTGGAAAATAATCAAAAGTATAAAGAATAGTATGATTATGAATTAGTGATTTTTTTATTGAAATAAATGCTATATATATCTTGTCAAAGAGTGACAATTATATTTTATAAATTATAATATTTTGTTTATAGAAAATTAAGTTGTCATAAGTTAATTATTTGAAAAGAAATGTGTTCAATTTCTTTCAAAGATATGATTGAGATTTCTTAATTGTAATTTTTTAACTTCAATTATGTATACTTGTCAAAATGCGACAATTATTTCTTGTAAAATATAATATTTAAATTTATAAAAAAAAAAATTTATTGTAGTTTAAATATTTGAAGTGTTAAATTCAATGCCCTTTGAAGATAGAAAAAATATCTTCTAATTGTATTTTTTTAACTATAATTAATAAAAGAAATTAAAAAAGACTAAATTTAATTTATCAAATAAAAAATACTCATCAAAAGATATTTTCTTTAATGTTAAGAATAAAATAGTATAAAAAGGCACTATGTCATGGCAAATTTCTTGTAGTATTGAGAGTTATCTTAAATTAAGATAAACTTGAATAAATAAAGCAATTGTGTTCATTGGTTTCTATCTCCCAAGTGATAGTTGGGGTTTCTTGTAATTATCAATCTAGTGTCACTCATCATTATGTATTGACCTTAAGTTTGTGAACATAAAGAACTGATCAATTATTTAAGACAATTTTTTCTTTGCAAACAAAATCAAGTGTTGGATGCACAAGCCAAGTTGTAAACATCTTTCACCACATTTTTTATGGCCATAGATGGATTTTCTTTGCAAGCCATTAGTCCCTTTTCATCCTTGTCTTTCAATAAGGATCACTATTTGTTGACTTTCATTGATGACTAGTCTAGATACACATGAGTCTTCTTTCATTGAAAAGGATAAATTCTTTGATATATTTCTAGAGTGTAAGGCTCATGTTGAGAAATAATTTAGAAAGCACACCGAGATTCTCTGCACTAGCAATGCCAATGAATATGTGAACCACCACTTTAGCAATTTTGTATCCTTTAAAGGATTGATCTTCAACATATTGTCACCTATACACCTCAACAAAATAGTGTAGTAGAGAGAAAAAATAGAGCCCATAAATAGATATTGAGTTGCATGATCCATGCATGCTCCCTTCCACCTGGATATTGAGTTGGAGCTATCAAATATGTTGCTCACATATAGAATAGGGTTCCACATAAGGTATTGAAGGAAGTCACACCCTTTAAAGCTTGGTATGTTAGAAAACTTGTGTGACATTTCAGATTCTTTGGCTTACTTGCATGGGCATGCATTCCTTTCAAGAAGCATAGAGCCTTAGAACCTCTTATTTGGCCCTACATCTTTGTTGGATATCTAGATCATGTCGAAGGATACTAGATTTTTGATCTTGAGACACATGAGCTCTTGATTGAATGTATGTACCTTTTAAGGAAAGCTCCCCTATCTCATCCTCTCGCATTCTTCCTTACTCCATAGAAAATTCAAATGATACTGACTTAGGGGTTCTTCCTCTAGCTTCCTCTACTCATAGGAATCATCATGAGGATTCACCTCCCCCTTCAACAATCTCACATTCAATGACTAAGGACTCTCCTCCTCCATCTCCTTCTACTATGCCTCATCGGTCTCGTCAAATAATCAAGCCTATAGGCACTCTTATTGGGGATCCTTTAGACACTAGGTGATGCAAGAGCATCCTTGGTTCTTGGCAATCTTGCATCCACCAAAAATATTTTCATTCAGTTTTGTTCTTGTTCTAGTTCAAGTTGGTAGATTTGGTGTTTCTTCATGTTTGCTCGCCATACCTTGTGTACCTAGGATTTCATTGTGGACATGTTCAATTGTCGTATTCCAAGTTTTCAGCTCATTTGGACCCTTTTCCGGTAAGTTATCGCTTCCAGAGTACGTGACAATTTTTTGGGATTGGCCCCGGAATAACTTCAAAACCTAACGGCTAGTTCGATCGATCGCAGACCTTTTTGTGACTTGCGGATCCTCACTATGTGTTTAGATTTGTTCCATGGAGTGTCCCCGACCTTACACTTAGGTCCACACTTCATCTTACACATCTACCATGGATGAATTTCAGATTCGAGGCCAACCTGTTCTTGCACACGTTACACTTTTCTTCTCAAAGATTGTAGTGATCTTTGGCCGACGCGGATGTTTCTTGACCCGCAGATGCGATATAAATCTAGTATTGAATCATTAGATTGAAGATAGAATTGAGAAGATAGATTCTGATGTATATAGACTTCAATCTATAAGATTTTCACTCGCATGTATGAGTACTATATCTTGAGCATGTTGTAATTAGGCATGTGTGTCAAATCTGTGAGCCCGGATGTGGCCAACTGTTTGTAATCAAGATTTCTGATAATAAGAGTGTTTGTAACTACAGTTGCATCCATATTTTGTGTTGCTTCTATTGTGTGACTCTTTTTGCAAGGTTTGGACTGTTCTCTTGAGGACCCTCCTACCCTGACTGAACCAAATTGGTATCAGAGCAAGATTGGTTCCTTGCGAGATCATCAAAAGTTGCGCAGTCTTGTTGAAGATTTGTTGTAGGGTGGCGGATTGAGGATCCGACCTGTAATTGCAAAGGACTTGTGTAAAGATGGTGGGAAGAAGGAATGGTAGAGGAAATGGAACACGTGGAAATGTAGACCCTGTTGTAATGGAAATGTTCAGAGGAATTTTTGCTAGATTAGAAGCAATTGAAACGGCCCAAAGAAGAGGTCGACTAGTTGATGATGTAAGTGATGAAGAAGTAGAACAAGAAGAAGTTGCAAGAGAAGAGCAACCTGGCCTTGATCAGGGAGAAGAGAGGTTCATAAGAACCCTAACCGGAGTGAACACTAAGCCACATTTCAATCCACTAGACTATAATGGTAAGTTGGATTCAGATGAATTGTTGGATTGGGTAACAAAAATGGAGAAATAGTTTGATTTTGAAGATACCCCAGATGATAAGAAGGTGAAATTTTCCTATACAAAGTTGAGAGGACATGCATCCCTTTGGTGGGAACATTTGTAGACAGATAGACAAAGAAAAGGAAAGGAGAAGATAAGATCATGGGATCAGATGGTGAATAAATTGAAGACAAAGTTTATGCCTACAGACTATCAGATTAGTTTGTTCAAGAAATTGTAGAAGCTGAAGTAGAAAGAATCAAGTGTGACAGAGTATACTAAGGAATTCTATAAGTTGAATATCAGATCTAGACATTTAGAAGATGAGATTGAAAAATTATCCAAATATGTGAAAGGCTTGAGGTCATCTATTCAAGATGAGATCAATTTGATTAAGTTGTTGAGTGTGGAAGAGGCATATCAGTGTGCCCTAAAAGCAGAGGAGAAGTTGAATAAAAGACATGAACAAAGATAGAGAGGAAGAGGTGGAATATTTCAAAGAGGAAGAATATTTACTAGAGGAGGAAGAGGAACCTTTGCAGATCAGAATAAGGAGATCAATAAGAATGAAAATTCATATCGAAGAGATGATGGAAACAATTACAAAAGAGGAGGATATGGTGGTTACATAAATGAAGGGTATAGAAAAGATGACAAAGGACAAGAGAAAAGAGTATTCAAGGGAACTTGCTTTAAATGTGGTGGAGAAGGACATAAAGCCTTTGAATTCAAACAAGGAGAGACAAGCAGAAGGACTGAGAACGATAGGAGAAAAACCTTCGTTGAGGAGGATCATGATGGATCATCTAATCAACCGGAAGGAGAGGTATTGGTGAATAGGAGAGTGTTGTGTCAAAGTGAATTGGAGAAAGAACCATTGCAGAGAAAGAATTTGTTCAGGACCAGATGCAAGGTAGTTGGTAAATGTTGCAAAGTTACCATTGATAGAGGAAGTTTAGAGAGCCTGGCTTCTGAAGAAATGGCAACCAAATTGAAGTTGGGAAGATTGAAACACCCTAAACCCTATCAGATAGCATGGATTTAAGATGAGCATAAAATACTGGTAAGTGAACAATGTCTAGTGAAATTGAAAATAGGAAACTACCATGATGAAGTTTTGTGTGATATTATGCCTATGGATATATGCCATATCTTGTTGGGAAGGCCTGGCCAGTATGATCAAAAAGCTATTCATGATGGAAAGAAGAACATATACACCATTGTTGCTAATGGGATGAAGCAGACTTTGTTACCCTTGGAAGATGTTCCTAAGGCTAAGATTTGTATGACCGCTAGAATTTGTTTGGTCAATGGAAGGATATTTATAGATGGACTGAGACATGAGAACATGTGCTATGCATTGGTGCCTAAGAAATTTGAAGGCTTGAAGCATGTGGAAGGACAACCTGAGGAGATAAAAGAGTTGCTAACGGAATATGAGGCTATCATTTTAGATAATGTACCTAATGGATTGCCACTTGTAAGAAGTATTAGTCATTGCATGGATCTGGTTCCTAGAGCTAGTTTTCCTAATAAAGTAGCACACCAGATGACACCGGTAGAGAATGAAGAATTGAACAAACAAGTACAAGATTTGTTGAGGAAAGTTTTGATCAGAGAAAGCTTAAGTCCTTGTGCAGTACCTATTGTATCTGCACCTAAGAAAGATGGAGAATGGAGAATGTTTACTGACTCTAGAGCCATAAACAAGATCACAGTGAAGTATAGATTTCCTTTGCCCCAGATGGATGACATTATGGATTGTTTGAGTGGATCTAAGTACTTTACAAATATAGACTTGAAGAGTGTATATCATCATATCAAAATCAGAGAAGGAGATGAGTGGAAAACAACATTCAAGACAAATGAAGGATTGTATGAGTGGTTGGTGATGCTTTTTGGGTTGACAAATGCACCGACTAATTTCATGAGGTTGATGAATGAGGTGTTGAAGAAATTCTTGGGTAAATTTGTGATTGTATATTTGGATGACATTTTGATTTTCAGTAAGACTAGAGAGGAACATTTGTTACACATAAGACAAGTTTTGTAGAGGTTGAAAGAAGAACAGTTGTTGATAAACCTAAAGAAGTATAGTTTCGTGAAGGAGGAATTGGTATATCTAGTATTTGTGATATCAGTGGATGGATTGAAGATGGATCCTGAGAAGGTGAGAGCTATTGTTGAAAGGAATACACATGAAAGCATTAGAGAGGTAAGATCATTTCATGGATTGGCTAGTTTCTACCGAAAGTTCATTAGGAGTTTTAGTTCTATTTGTAGCCCTATGACAGAGACAATGAGAGGAGATAAGAAGGATTTTAGATGGACATCTAGAGCAGACATAAGTTTTTAATTTTTGAAGCAGAAGGTGACTGAGCAGCCTGTGTTGGCTTTACCAGACTTTGATAAGGTATTTTAGGTAGACTGTGATGCAAGTGGAAATGCAATTGGAGCAGTGTTAAATCAAGAAGGGAGACCAGTAGCCTATTTCAGTGAGAAGTTGAATGATGGAAGGAGAAGGTATTCAGTATATGATCAGGAGTACTATGCCATAGTCCAAGCTTTGAAAAAGTGGAGACATTACTTGCTATCTAAGGAATTTTTGTTGTATACGGATCATCAAGCTTTACAGTATTTGAAAAGTCAAGGTAAGTTGAATCATAAACACATGAGATGGGTAGAGTTCTTACAGAGTTACACTTTTATCTTGAAACATAGGAGTGGAAAGTCAAATAGAGTTGTTGATGCTTTGAGTAGAAGAAGGAATTTACTGGCACAAATGAGAGTGGAGGTATTAGGCTTTGATGAATGGAGGAACTTGTATAAGGAAGACCCAAATTTTGCAGAACCTTGGAGAGCATGTAGAGAGCCAGTCTTGGAGGATAGAAGTCAATGGTTGGATTATTTCATCCAAGAGGACATGTTGTTTAGAGGAAAGCAGTTGTGTGTACCCTGAGGCTCGATGAGGGATACATTGGTAAAAGAGAAACATAGTGGAGGATTGGCAGGACATTTTGGAATTGACAAGACAGTAGCATTGGTGGGTGAGAATTAATTTTGGCCACAAATTTGTAAGGATGTCAAGAAATTTGTACAGAGTTATAGATTTTATCAAGTTGCAAAAGGAAGTAGTCAAAATGTTGGATTGTATAAGCCTTTAACAGTACCAGAAAGACCTTGGGAGGATATCAGCATGGATTTCATACTTGGTTTGCCTAAGACACATAGAGGTAATGATTCAGTATTTGTGGTAGTGGACAGATTTTCTAAGATGGCACATTTCATACCTTGTAAGAAGACAATGGATGCAATACATGTAGCAGATTTGTTTTTCAAAGAAGTGGTCAGATTGCATGGATTACCTAGGAGTATTGTTTCAAACCGGGATACAAATTTTGCTGGCTATTTTTGGAGGACACTTTGGAAGAAGTTGAAGACAAATTTGAAGTTCAGTTCTACTTTTCACCCATAGATAGATGAACAGACAAAGGTAGTGAATAGAAGTTTGGGAAATTTGCTGAGATGTTTGGTTGGAGAGCAGACCAGAAGTTGGGATCTATCCCTAGCACAAGCAGATTTTTCCTACAATAATTCAGTGAACATGAGTACTGGAAAGACACCTTTTGAGATTGTTACAGGAGGTCATCCTAGAGGTATATCAAAGTTGAGAGACATCGGTAAGGAAGATAAAAGGAGTGAAAAAGAAGAAGAATTTGCAGAACATATGAAGACAGTGCATACTCAAGTAAAACAACATTTGGAAAATATGAACCAAAAGTATAAGGAGAAAGCAGATGAAAAGAGGAGACATAAGGAGTTCGAAGTTGGAGATGAAGTGATGCTGTATTTGAGGAAGGAAAGTTTTCCAATTGGAACTTATAGTAAATTGAAGATGAGGAAGTTTGGACCCTGTAGGATTTTGAAGTTTGATTCAGGGAATGCTTATGAAGTAGGGTTACCAAATGACATGGGTATATCGCCTATATTCAACATTGCAGATTTACATCAATACCATGAAGCAAAATTTAGTGAAGACGAAAAGGCGAAGTTGGAAAAACAACTTCCTAAACATCAATCAGATCAGATAGAAGAGATTTTGGATGTCATAAATGGAAGGAGGACTCATGGAAGACAATACACAGAATATTTGGTGAAATGGAAGGGTAGACCAATGGAGGATTCTTCTTGGATTTCTCAGGCTGAGGTAGACCATATTGGTTTTCCTTTGGCCTCTACAAATTGAGAGGCTAAATTTTCATTAACCTCAGATGTCTGATGCAGGAGCATCCTTGGTTCTTGGAAATCTTGCATCAACCAAAAATATTTTCATTCAGTTTTGTTATTGTTTTGTTCTTGTTCTGGTTGAGTTGGTAGATCTGGTATTTCTTCATGTTTGCTCGCCATACCTTGTGTACCTAGGATTTCATTATGGACATGTTCAATTGTCGTATTCCAAGTTTTTAGCTCATTTGGACCCTTTTTCAGTAAGTTATTGCTTCTGGAGTACATGACATTTTTTTGGGACTGGCCCTAGAATAACTTCAAAACCTAATAGCTAGTTGGATCGATCATGGAACTTTATGTGACTTGCGGATCCTCACGGTGTGTTTAGATTTATTCCATGGAGTGTCCCCGACCTTACACTTAGGTCCACACTTCATCTTACACATCTATCATGGATGAATTTCAGATTTGAGGTCAACCTGTTCTTGCACACGTTACACTTTTCTTCTCAGAGATTGTAGCGATCTTTGGCCGACGCGGATGTTTCTTGACCCGTGGATGCGATATAAAGCTAGTATTGAATTATTAGATTGAAGACAAAATTGAGAAGATAGATTATGATGTATATAGACTTCGATCTGTAAGATTTTTTCTCACATGTATGAGTACTATATCTTGAGCATGTTGTAATTAGGCCTATGTGCCGAATCTGTGAGCCCGAATGTGGCTGACTGTTTGTAATCAAGATTTATGATAATAAGAGTGTTTGTAACTGCATTTTCCTCCATATTTCATGTTGCTTCTATTGTGTGACTCTTGTTGTAGGGTTTGGACTGTTCTCTTGAGGACCCTCCTACCCTGATTGCACCTCTAGGATGACTTAGTCATAGCACCAAGATATTCCACATTCCTATATTGCCACATATTCAAATCCATAATCCTTTATGAGATACCAAACATTTATAAGTGGGATTCATCCATGGAGGAGTAGAACTCTTTGATTTGAAACAACACCATGGAGCTTGTTACACTTTCTCAAGGAAGAAAACTAGTTTAGTGTAAGTGGATCTATCAAACCAATATTTGTATTAAATGGATTAGTTGACAAGTTTAAAGCATGGTATATGGTCAAATATTTCTCACATGTTTCTAGTGTTGACTACATTGAGACATTTTCCCTTGTTTCCAAGATGAACTCCATTCACCTAACTCTTCCTATTTTTGCAACTCATGGTTGGGTTGTACATTAGATGGATGTAAAGTACATTTCTTCATAGGGATCTACAAAAGGATATTTTAAGAGAACAACCATAGGGATTCATTTGGGATTATTTATTGATTTTTACACTAAGTAAGTCTCTCTATGGACTCAAGTAGGCCCCATGGGCTTAGTATGCCAAGATGAAATCCTTTATTCTCTTAGTTGGTTTCTCCATATACCAATCAGATCCAAATGTCTACATATCGAGATACAAGGATGCTCTTATTTTCTTGGTTATCTATGTTGATGATGTTTTTGGCATAATCAGTACCTCATCCATTATCAGTAGAGTTGTGACTACTTTGCATGACCAATTTTCTATGACTAGCTTGGGTCTCTTGCATTTTTTTCTTGAGATCAAGATCACTCACAACTCTTCTAGGATCTCTCTTTCCCAACCCAAGTATTCTCTTGATCTTCTAGTTCATTTTCACATGACTAACTATAAGCATGCAGTGACTCTCTTTCTATTTAGAATCAAGCTTGAGGAAAAGCGTTCCATGTCACTTATTGATCACACTCTATATCATCAACTTATTGGTATCCTCATCTAATTGACTCATACACACCCTAATATTTCATTTGTAATTTCCATGGTTTCACACTCCTTGATAGAGCCTCACAAACTTCATTGGAAGGTAGCCAAATAGATTGTGCACTACATGCAATGCACATAGTTTTGGGACTCATTATGGAATAGGCATAGTTCCAAATCTAATTGGATACATAGACTCTAATTGGGTCAGTATTCTTTATGATCATAAGTTTGCATCTAGCTATATTTTTCACCTTGGTTTAGATGGTCCCATTTGTTAGAGAGAAAGAAGTAACATGTCATTACTCTCTCTTCGATCGAGGCTAAGTATCAAGAATATATCAATTCTATCACTGAGGTTATTTGGCTTTAGAATATTATCATTGAACTTGGAATCACTTTTAAAAATCCATCAATCATCTACTAAGACAACCAAAGTGTCATTAAGATCTCAAAGAGAATATATTGTTAAGGAGTTGATTCAAGAGTAGGTCATTGATTTGTGTTATTGTCTAACAATAGAATGGGTTGTAGATATCTTCTCCAAACCATGCACTAAGAGAAATTACATCCAATTTTAATCTCTTTTTGAGGTGAAAGACATATTTTTAGGAGGGTCACTTAGGCCTTTGTTCCTTTTGATCTCATGTAGAGGAGTTTTTTCCCACTTGGTTTTCTCATTCTCTTTCATTTTGAGAGGATATTTGTGCATGGCTACCTCATTAGACCTTGTTTTCAAGACCTATCTTTGATGATTTTTTTCTCTTGTATTCCCCTAAGTTGCACTTAAGAGGGTGTTAGTGTGAACAAGTTATATTATCTAAATAGTTCAATTTCTAGCTATTTCTCCACTAAGTTTGTTTTTGCACTAAGCTAAGTTTACTTGGGGAATTTTTACATTATCCCACATTATTTGTGTTTCTAGTCTCCTAGGTTACATATCCTATATATATCACCTATAGTACATTTGTAATCACTTATTATGATATGAATTAATTTTTTTATCAAATAAAATATAATTTATTCTTCTGTTCTTGGTTTCTTTTAGTCATTTGTTCTTTGGGTGGCTTCATAGCCAAATCTCACATTCTTTCTATAATTAAAAGTAAAAAATTGGCTAAAAATACTATTTGAGTGATCCACTTATGCCAAAATTGAAACACATCTTTTTTATTTCACTCCCTAAAGTCTTATACTATATACCTATTTTCTAACCCTAAAAATATATAATTTTTTTATTAATAAATTAACTTATATCAGTGCATTAAAATTTAAGACACTTATAAAGTAGTTCATATGTTTGATTTTATTTAATTAACTAACATAATAAATGACTTTAACCAATTTATAATAGTGGATAAATATAATAATTTATGTATATTTTCAAAGTTATGATGGTCTATGTCTAATTATGAATATGGCTATAATGTTAAATTGAAATTATTATTAATTATTAACATTTAAGGATATAATTGAACACTAATGGCAATGGCTATATAAAGTGGTATTCATACAAAAATTAGATGGACTTAAATTGTAATTTTTTCTTTTATGTATCATGAATGTTAGGACTATTTGTGTCATTCACCTTGCAAGCCCCAAGCCTTGTAATTATATAGATGATAAATAATGTCTAATTTCTAAACATCATGGAATGGATCCAAGTTAGATGCTCAAGTAAGGGAGAGGATTTATTTTTCTTTGAGATATTTGGGATATTGAATAAAATGAGATTTAGTATTGATACTACAAATAATCAATCAAGTTATAAGTTATAAAAATGTCTTTCATATTTGGTGCTATTTTTAGGAAAACAATGCCCTCACAAAACATCTAGGATTGTGATCTTGGTCAATTTTTCCATTATGAACAAATCTATGACATTTATAATTCATAAGGGGTGTGTAATAGGAGTTACATAATATTCCAAGATGCTTGACCATGACCATAGGGGTATTGGATTTTTTCTAGGGTTCATGGTTTTGACTCATGGTTTTGGATACCACTTAATGGTTTCTTGTTTTCAATTTTCATATATATTGGAGGCATGAGATAGTGGATAGTATGGTTTTTTGTAGTTACTTTTATGTAAATAATATTCTAGTAGAGGGATAATTAGATTGTATTGTTCTACTTTATCTTTAGAGAATAATACAAGCTTGAGTCTCTTTTGTTAAGGAAAAGGTCTCTCAACCTTACTTTTTCCAATAGTTGTAGTTAATTATATTTCATTGTCATGTGTATTTTTAATTTAGAAATTTGTAATTATCACTTAGTTTTCATGAAAGTTGTTTAATTTAATTATGATAACTTGTAAGGTGGATAAGTATTTCCAAATTAGAAGAACATGAAAAGGGTGGGTTAAATTTGTATAAGATAAGGAATATCTTTAGTTCACATGTGCACATTAAAAAAGGAAAATAAAATCACAAGTGGAGTGATTAAATAATTGAAAGAGAAAGTTTCTAATTTTGAAAAGTCATAATTTGGGCATTGGAATTTGTATGGATATTTTGAACTTTCTCTTAACAAATAATTTTCTTTCATGATTTTAGAAACCTTTGGTGGTTTCTAGTTTTGGGTCTTGCTTATTTATTTTGGCTCATAGTTTGGAGATATATATGTTTAATGATTGTATGATGTTATAGAAGTTTATGCTGCTAAAACTTCTCTAGAATTTTACTATTTTATCCTATGAATTCTTGAGCCTATTGATGTATTGTAACCAGATTTGGTATTGTGAAAGCATTGGTTCAAGTTATGGAAGTTGGGATTTTTCTTAAAAGGGTTTTCCCAAGGTAAATTTTGTGTCATTGTGGTGAATTATTTTGTATTTATTTATTCATTTTTGAACCATTAGACCTTTCATACATGTCTCTCCTATTCAATTAGTGTAGAAATTTTTTGTGCTATCAACTTCCTTTCATTTGGTATCAAATTTGTTTCCTAGGTGGTAGAATTTTTTTATTTTTGAACTAATCATGGTTTGAGTGGTAGTTATGTGTAGAAGATCTAAATATTTTTAGGAAAAATAGAAAGTATATCATGGATGGAGATGGATTGATTTATTGATAGAAACTTCAAGTTATAGAAGCTTAAAATATAGAATTTATTAAAAAATAGTTATCTATGAAAATAAATCTCTAAATTTGAACCATTAGGTATGAAGGATGAAGCTTGGGTTAGGTTAGATCAAAAAGATAGAAGCCCCATTCAAATTTATTTGGAAAATTTAATGCTCCTAAATGTTGTAGAATAATCCTCTACCATATCCATCTAGGAAAATTGTTGAGGATAGGTAATGGAGATTTAGTTGTTGAGCACCTAAATATATTTAACACTATTGTAAGCTAGTTATAATTTTTTGGTGTAAATATGAAGGAATAATATTGATGCATGGTCTTGTTATGTTCTCTACTAGACTCATGGGAAAATCTAGTGATAGCCATTAAAAGTACTACTTCAAACATTATGCTTGATGAGGTAGAAACTTCTCTTCTCTTAGAGGAGATGAGGTACAATACATTTGAATTATTCAACGAATCACCATTTTCTCATGGATGGTCAAAGGAAAAACAAAAGAAGGAAAAGAAAAGGGACAAAACAATATCTAAGTCTCTTAGAATATCCAAGGTAATATGTTGGAAATGTGGTAAGAAAATGCCACATCAAGAAGGATTACAAGGAGAAGAAGAAATAAAAGAATGGTTTGGATGATGATTTAAATTATAAAGATTCTCAAGATGAATCATATGCATTTTTTGCATCCATTTCCATGCATGCGTATGAGGATGCATGGATAATCAACTATGGTATCTCTTTCCACATGAATCTCCACAAGGAGTAGTTTTTTGAGTATGAGAAGTTTGATGGTGGAAAGGTCCATCTTGGTGAAAAAACAAATTAGGCATTATTGGATGTGGTTGAGTCAATATTATATCCTCTAATGGGAGGACCAAAGGCTTTTTAGGATTTTTACACATCCTAAGTTTTGCATAAACTTTTTGTTTGTTAGCAAGATGAATGATGTGGGTGTTCTTTGTTGCTGGTGGGTGTAAGATGGTTCATCAAGCCATGGTATTGGAAAATGGATTTTGGGTAGGGACTCTTTTCCACTATAATTCTAATACCTACATTTAGTGTGACAATTTAGTTGTGCCTCTAGCATATAAATCTACAAGATCCATACTTATAAAAATGGATCACTTGCATTAAGACAGGGATCACTTGCATCAAGACTTGTAGAAAATATATGTGAAAAATACATTTGTAGCAAGGAAAATAATAAGATGGGGTTCTGAAATGTTCTCTCACCTCAGAAATCAAGTTAACTACTAAGAATACTATGCTATTACATGAGTGTGTGGGCCACATTAGTGAGAATGGTCTTAAGACCTTGAAAAACTAAAATCTTGTAGATGGGTTAATTGATTGTTATTTTATTTTTAAGTTTGTAAACATTTAATTTATGAAAAACATATTTGTATTCAACTTAATTCAATCTCGCATATCTTGTGGTATTTAGATCGTGTTCACAGTGATGTGTTTGGTCTTGTAAATTTGCCTTCATTGAAAAATCCTTGTATGAGGTTTATTTGGGTGCATGAGCTCTGCTAGGTTTTTGTGTTTTCTGAGGTCATTCATGGCCCCTCCTACGTCATACTGCACTTCCTGTGTAGGAAATTGTTTCCTTCATTGAGTACGACCACAATTACTTCGATTTTAGGGTTTTATTATGCCTTCAACCGGTACTAACCCAGCAATTTTTGCTGGTGTTAGCGGTTTGTCGGCGCAGTTTAATGGCTCCCCCACCGAACAAACTCTCTCGAAAATTTGTTTCGAAAGTCTTTCACGAGGTAAGCATTCTGATGCCCCTGCTGATGTAGTTTTACCTTTACCTGATTTTGATTTTGCATGCCAATGGCTCGAACAACACACCCTTGTGGGTTATTTTAATGGGAGGACTCCCCCCGAAAGTGTGCTAAAAGATTGGGTCAGCAAGGCCTGGGTCCCTCATGGGGTCCGCCTTGATATGGTCCAAAATCTAACCAAGGGTTTTTTTTTGTTCCACTTTATGGAAGTTAGTCATGTCCAAGCTATTTTGGGTCATGGGCCCTGGTATGTTTGGTCTTCCTTGTTGGTTTTCCAGGCATGGACCCGGGATTTTGCTATCTCAGAAGACTCCAAAATGCATGTCCCGGTCTGGATTGAGTTTCCCGGGTATCCTTTTCCATGCATGCCCTTCTTGAACCATATTGCTTCCTCTCTAGGGAGGGTTGTTTGTATCGAACCTGATAGGTTCTTCCAAGCCCATCCTCATAAGAGGGTTTGTGTGGAAGTTGATTTATCCAAGGATTTGAAAGAGTCTGTAGACATTCAAATCGGTGATATTAGACACACCCAAAAAGTCACATATTTCAATCTACCCAACACGTGCTATTAGTGCTAGTCAGCTGACCACAACATCAAGGACTACCCTTTGATAGTTCCTCGTACATTTTCTCAGTCACGGGATGTTGAAAAGCCTCGTCCGATAGAGCCTTCTGCTAAGGCTGAAACAAAGTGGACTACGGTTTCAAATTGGAAAAATAAGTCATCTGGTTCTGGGTTGGCTCCCAAGGCCCCTGAACCAACCAAACTAGTTTCAAACCCTTCAGAGAAGGGGATAGCTACTCTCTCAGGAGTTACTTCTATTGTTTTTCAACACAAGTCAAAGGCTACACCTTAGCCTGCAGATGTTTTGTGTGCTCAATTGGCTTTGTCCTCCACAGCAGGGACTCAGCGGTGATCTCGCAACTCGTCTCCTCCACCAGAAGAAGGTGAATATGTGCCTGAAAAATGGAGATTCTCTCCTTCTATTCAGATTAGTTCTATTCCACAAGAGTTTTTGAAGAATAGCTTCTCTTCCCTGGGTGAAGAGGACCGAGATTTTGCAAGTATGGAAGATTTTCCATGAATTTTATCTCATGGAATGTTCGAGGTCTAACTGACCTCTCCAAGAAGTATTCTGTTAGGAATACTTTGAAGAATTACCCAAGGATTGAAGTGCTTTGTCTCCAAGAAGTTAAAATTTTAGGTTTCTTGCTTGCTTCGGCTTGTCACTCTATTTGGCCAGCCAGTACTATGTTTTGCACTTTGCATGAGGTTGGTCATGGTGGAGCTGCTACTCTTTTGGCCCCACGACTACATTCTTGTGTGGTGGACCATGGGGTTGACCCCTCCCAGTGGGTAGTCTGGGTTTTTCTCAATATTGAGAATCATTTCTTCGGGATTATTAATGTTTATGCCTCTAATGATTTCATGGAGCGCTACTTGCTTTGGCGTTGGATTGTTGATTCTTTGCCAGTTGCCACCTGGTTGCTCTGTGGGGATTTCAACATGGTAGAGATGGCATACGACAAGAATGGAACCTTGCCTTTTCATTGGGCAGTGGGTGAAAGGGAGGCGTGGTTTTACATGCACAATAAATTGGGGCTTTTTGATCCCAATATGGGTTGCTGCCATTCTCATTCTCTCTGGCACACTTGGTACAATTACAGGGCTGGTTTTGATAGAGTCTTTAAATACCTTGATCGTGCTATGATCTCGGCTCAATATTTTTTTTCTTCAATAGTTTTGCCTTGCCTGTTAAGTCGTTAGTGGATGTGACTCTTTCTGATCACTTCCCAATTCATTTTCACATTGAATGGGTGTCTTGTCAACCTCGCACGTGTAAGACTCAATTCTTCTTGAACACGTCTTTGCTTTATCACAAACCCACCCTGGCCCACATTCACCAGGTGTGGAATTTAGAGTGCAGACCACCTGGTCGTACGGGCTGGATTGCTTGGTGGAATGATGCCATCATTTGTACTACGCGTTTCTTGCACATTTATGGGCACCAGCTTGCTATCTTTCGTCGGCGTTCTTACGAGGCCACCACTGCCAGCTTTTGTACGGCTATGGAGGCTTTGGCGGCCAGCCCTTTCTCCCCATCACATCAATTCAGGGTGGCAGATTTAAGATAGCAAAAGCAAGTGGCAAATAATTATTCTTCCAAAGGCGCTCAAATCAAGGCTCGGCTTCACTAGCTCAAAATTGGTGATTGTGCCTCCAAAGAGTTTTTTTTGGCTCTTCATGCCAGGCAGTCATCCCCAGGCATCAAAGCAATCAAAGATGGTAACCAGGTGCTCTTTGAGCTACCTGACATTCTCTAGGCTTTTGTGCATCACTATGAACAGGTTTTCACTGCTCAAGACCCCACGCCTATGCGCTAGCAAGCCCTTCAGGACTGCCTTGCTATTGTGCCACATAGGCTTTCTTCAGCCCAGATTAATTTTTGTGATCAATTGTTAACAATTGATGATCTCAAAGAAGTCTTTTCCTCCATGGCCGATGATAAGGCTCCTAGGATTGATGGATTTTTTTGTGAATTTTACAAAGCTCTTTGGGACTGTGTTGGGAGCGACTTGCATCATGTTTATCTTGAAGCCTTTCAAACTAATTCTCTAGGCAATTTAATAAATAAAGGCAATATTAAATTCATACCTAAGCCTAGGGATCCGGAGGATATTTGCAATTGGCGGCCCATCATGCTTCTCAATGTTTCTTACAAAATCATTGCCAAAGCCCTGGCTCTGAAAATTCATCACCTCTTGCCTCAGGTTGTGCGTCCCGAGCAGACTAGTTTCATTAAATCCAGGTTTATTCTAGATAACATTATTGCAGTTTGGGAAGGCATGGAGTGGGCTCGACGGTCGAACCAGAAAGTGGTGTTCATTAAAATTGATTTTGCCAAAGCTTATGACCGCATTGAATGACCTTTCATTCTTGTGATGTTGCAAACCTTGGGCTTTGGGCCCAACTTTATACAGTTTGTTCATATGCTTTTTGTTGATGCCTCGGCTTGCATTTCCATTAATGCCCGCCAGTCTTCTGCTTTTAGTATTTTTCGTTCCATTCACCAGGGATGCCCTCTTGCCCCTGCTCTGTATGTTCTAGCTACTGAGGGATTTGGATATCTCCTAGCCAATGTTGTCTCCCAGCAATGTGTTAAAGGGATCTCTCTCCCGGACTCTCAAGAACAGCTTGTCAATGGCCACTTCACGGATGATTCCTTTCTCACTCTCTTAGAGGATGAAGGTTCTATCACTGCTGCCCTTGATTGCCTTAATACCTTTTGTCTTGCCTTCAACTCTGCAATTCAATGGCACAAGACCTTGTGGTATAGACAATCGGTGCTCCCCACTCCTGCATAGCTCCAAACTTATAACTGGAAGTGGATAGGGCAGGGAGAAATCCTTCGGTTTATGGGCATCCCCTTCACCTTTCAAGCTTTCCCTTGGGAGCTTTGGCAAGTCGTGCTCTCCAAGGTTGAACAAAAGTTGGCCTATTGGATTACTAAGCCTCTTTTGCTTGCTGGAAAATTTCAGGTGTGCTCTAAAATTTTGGCTACCACTCACATCTACTATTCTTCCTGTTGAGCTCCTTCTAAAGCTGCCTATAGTAGGCTTGAAAATTTGTTTCACAATTTTTTATGGGCCTCTTCTGAAACCCACAAGGGTTTTCATCGGGTCACTTGGGAATTTTGTTGTCTCCCCAAGGACTCTAGAGGGCATGGATTTCTCTTTACTCAATGACAAGGAACTACTCTTTGTGTCAAATGGATTATCCGAGCTCTCACCGGGGATGAAGCCTGGAAGATTCTCCTCAAGCATTGTATTCAGTCTGGTTTTCCTGTTCACAGGCCTACTTGGAAAGGAATCAGTCTCCAAACCCTCCTGGTTATGAGGGAGTTGGTTTAAATTGTTGGCTCCTTTGTGGCCAAGAGCATCTGGTGCTCTTGAGAAACTGTTAAGCCTTGGATCCGTTGGGTCGGGGCTAGATTTCGTGATGGGATTTCTATCAACCAGCATAACTTATGGTGGTCTCCCCTTCTGGCTCAGAATGGTCAACCCCTGGCCAAGTCGCCTTGGCTCAAGGCCTTCAGATTTCATACGAAGGGCGTTCAAACACTGTATCAGCTTTTTCACCGGCCTACCATGCATCTCTTGCAGTGGGATGATTTTAAAGCCCAGTACAGTCTTCAAAACCAAGACCGTCTTACTTTTGACGGGTTGGTAAGCGCCATTCTAATGAAAATGCTTCACAAAGTTGGCATTCATGGGCACAAACCTTGGTGGAAAGACTGGAAATAGTTTCCAAACACTCCTCTCAGGAGCTACAAGCCGCGGCTTGGTTACAGGTGGCTTTCACCCCATTTTCCTATGATCAGTTCCTTGAACCAGAGGTGGCTTCTTAATTCCTCTGCCCATACTTGGTGTAAGAGGTTTGATGCCACTTGGTCTGCAATTATTAATCCAAAGCTGGCCCACTTTTCTTGGTGTATTCTTTTCCAAGGCTTGCTTGTGGGTTCTCAGCTTGTTCATTTGGGGGTTCTTGACCCTCGTTGCCTTTTTGTGGGCAGTCTGAAAGCTTTAAGCATCTTTTTTGGTTTTCTCCCAGAGCTCAACAGCTTTGGACTTGGATTCATGATTTCTTTCGGCCTTTTCGGCCGGAACCCTTCTCTTGGCATCTGGTTCTGTTGGGGGACCCGCCTAGAACCCCGGCTAAGTTCACCCAGCTTTGGCACACTTTCAAGGTGGAAATCCTCTTCAATATCTGGAAAGACAGAAATGCTTGTATATTTGCTCATTCTCATTTAGATGTTAATGTGTCTCTTTATGCTAAAGCAGTTATATGTTCTAATGTTCTCTTACAGATTCAAGTGCAAGCCAACAAGGTTGCACTGGAAGTGGCTCACCTGCAGGTCCTCCTGGACCACTGGGGCAATGCCCCTTGTACTGTGGCTCGGATCCCTGATTTTCCCTCCTCCTCTCGCAGTCGGTCGCCTTCTTAGGGCCGAAAGCAAAGTGACTTTGTGCGTTCTCGCTCCCAGCCTCCTGCTCGGTGAGATTCTCGACCTCCCAGGCAGGCTCGTTCTCCTTCACCACATCCTGGTCAGGGCTGACACTCTAGTGGTGCTACGGGGAGTGGTGGTGGTGGTTCTGGGTGGCCCTCTAATGCTCCACTTGCTTCTGGCTCTGGCTGGCTCTTGCAATCTCGCCTCGACACGAGGAAGAAGAAAAAGATAAAGATAAAGATGATGATGGTTGAGGTGCACCTTCTGACGTCACTCCAAACCCCGCTGATGTATGTGGGAAAAATCTAGATGATAGGGATCCCCCAGGATCTATTGGCACTGCTTTGGCCGCTTAATTTTATTTTCTGTTATTCGACTTCTAGGCTAGACCTATGTGATTGATATTTTGGCTTTTCTAGGCTCTGCCCATGTGACATTCAAGGTGTGCCTTTTCACCACCCGCCCCTTTTTTGTGAATTTGTAATTATATCTTTATATTAATATAGATATCTGCCTATTCATCAAAAAAAAAAATTAAAAAAAATTCTTGTATTAAGTTTCTTTTATTGATGATTTATATGAGAGGAATTGGGTCTATTTTCTTCGGCATAAATTTGAGATCTTTAGTTGGTTAAAATAGTTTAAGGATCTTATGCAAAATTAATCAAGTAGAAATATCAAGGTATTGAGAATAAAAAACAATGAAGACTATTGTGCATATGAGTTTGATAGATTTTGTAAAGAGAATGGTATTGCGTAACATAAGATAAATCCATAAAATATTTTTAAAAATATAGTTATACAACACATTAACATGTCATTTATGGAGAGGTTATGGAACTTATACTCACTGGGATTGGTTTGGAACCAAAAACTTTGGGTAGAGGTAGTTAGGACTACATGTTAATTAAAAGGTCCCCTTCATCAAAATTTGTGGATAAAATACCCTTTGAGGTTTGGATGGGAATAAATACCTCACTCCAGTGCCTTTGATTATTTTTTGTGAGGCATATTCTTATGTGCCTAAGGAGAAGAAGTCAAATTTTGATTATAAGGTAGTAAATTGTACCTTCATCAATTATGGTGATGATGTGAAATGATACAAGTTATGGAATCCTAAGATTGGAAAGGTATTGTATAGTTATAATGTGATCTTAGAGAGATTGGGCATTCTTCTATACTTGAGAAATCATATGGGCTCGTGCAAAGTCTATATTGCAAGTATAGTCAAAGATTGAGACAATTGCACCTAACGTTGAACTAGAGGTCTAAGATGGATATGATGAGGAGGCTAATATAGGTATTTTAGAGAGTTGACAAGGACCTCCACCTTAATTTTTGAGGATATTCACTTAGAAAATTTAAAAACAAAGAGGTACAATTTACATAGTTTTACATGTACATTTTTGCCTTAATTGCTAACACTAATAAGCCTCAAATTGTTACTTCTAGGAAATAGAGATGGATGATGGAGAATATTGGAATTTGACCATGGATGATGAGATGGATTCTTTAAAGAATAATGAAACTTCAAAATTAGTCCATTTGTCAAAGGGTAAGAAGCTTGTTGGCTGGAAATCATTTTTTAAGAAGAAATTTAGGTGGTAGTGTTGAAATGTATAAGACTATATTGTTGTAAAGGGATAATCTTAGGTAGAGAGAATTGATTAAAATGATCTATATTTTCTTCAAGTGTCAATCTAACATCCATTCTATTCTTATTATAATTTGCAACAACTTTTTGTCTTGAGTAGATGGATGTGAAGATAACTTTCTTACATGGCGACTTAGAGGAAGAAATTTGCATGACATTGCTTGAGCACTACATGGTAAAATGTAAGGATTCAATGGTTTGTAGATTAAAAAAAATTGTGCATGATCTCAAACATTCTCCTAGAATATGTTATCAAAATATTTATGCATTTGCATTGAAGTTAGGATTTGTTTCCAAATTAGATCACTATGTGTAATTCAAATATGATGATAATAATTTCCTTTTTATCAATTTGTATGCGGATGTTATGTTGATATTTGGTAATGGTAAGGGGATTACTCAAGATTTGAATTCTCATATTTCATTATAGTTTGACATAAAGAACTTAGGTGATGATAGTTTCATCTTAGGCATGAATATAAAAAGAGATAGAGCTAATAGAAAGCTCTAGGGTCAAAGTAAGTATGTTGAATCTTTGTTACATTGTTTAGTATGACAGACTATAAATTAATGAGTTTTCCCATTTTAGTGCCTGAAATAATTTATTAGTCAAGAATAATATCTGTCTTCACCTAGAAAGATGGAGCATATGTCTCATATTCCTTATGGTAGTGTAGTTGGTATTCTAATGTATGTTATGGTTTACACCAAGCCATACATCGCCCAATAATTAGGAGTCTTGAGTCATTATATGGCTAATCCTACCAAAGAGCACTAAAAAATAGTGAAAAGTGTCATTAGGTATTTGTGAGGCACTTCAGAGTATTTTATTTGCTACTAGGGAGATTACTTGCATCACTTGGAAATTGAAGGGTTTGTTGACTCAAATCGGGTAGGAGATATGGATAATAGAAGATCTACTAGTGGTTATGTTTTTAATCTATTTGGTGGTGCACTCAGTTAGGTAAGAAATCAATAGGCTATAATAACTTTATCCACTATAGATGTAGAGTACATTACAAGTACTCATTCCTATAAGAAGGGAATTTGGCTTTAGAGATTGTGTTCAAATATTAGACTTAGAAGTTAGGGATCAATTTGAATAGAATATAGCAGTTAGAGTGTCATTAGCCTGGAAAAGAACATGAATTCTCACTCATGGATGAAGCATATAGATTTTGAGTATCATTTCGTTCATGACATGGTGGAGGATGGAAGGGTGATGATTAAAAAGGTTAACAATTTGATGAATATTGTAAATATGTTGACAAAGCTTGAGCACAAAGAAGTCTAGATGGTGTAGTGAATCTAAGGGCTTAACAAACCTTAGAAATTGGATGTTGGTGTTCCCCTTATGGTTGTGCAAAGTATTTGAAAAATAGGAAAATTTTGGGAAAAAAGGTATCTCAACCTTATTTTTTTTATATTAATATTTAATTATCTTTGATTGTCACGTGTAGTTTAATTTAAAAATTTATAATTATTACTTATTTTTCATGAAAGTTGAAAAATACAACTATGAAAAATTGTATGGTGGATAACAGTTGTTGGATTAGACAAAACATGAAAAGGGAGAATTAATTGTGGACTTCGATTAGATAATAAATACCTTTAGTTCACATGTAAACATTATGAAAAAGGCAAATAAGATCTCGAGTGGAGTGTTTTAGTTGAAAGAGAAAGCTTCTAACTTTTATCTTCTTAATTTGGGAATCAAGATTTGTATGGGGATTTTACTATTTCTTTTAGCCCATAATTTTATTTTATTTTTTATTTTTTTATTAGACTGCAGGAATCGGGTAGCATGACCCCCTATAAACTGCAGTGCACCTAGTAAACTTTTTAACGTGACCGGCGATGCTGGTGCAACACGCCCTCCGGTACCACGGGGGTTGGGGAGACTAGACCTCGTGACCAACCTCTTGCAATAGGAAAGATTTAGCCAACCGAACTAGGGCCCCAACCCCTTTTAGCGCATAATTTTAGAAACCATTAGTGGTTTCTAATTTTGGGTGTTTCCTATAAATATTGGTTCATATTTTGGAGATATATATTTTTTATGATTGTATTATTTAATAGAAGTTTATGATGCCAGGAATTCTTTAGGATTATGTTATTTTTCTTTTGTGAGGGCTTGATCTCGCTAATACATATGGTAACTAGATTTGGTACAATGAATACATTGGTTTTATTTTGGAAGGTTGGGCTTTTCTTGAGTATTTTTCTAGGGTAAATAATGTTTCATTGTGGTGAATTATTTTGTATTAATTTGTATTTTTTGAACTACTAATGCCTCTCTTATTCTATTGGTGTATGAATTTTTCTTGCTATTAGATTTATTTAATCTTTAGAGGTGTTTTTTTTCCACAAGGGTTTCTCCATGTATATTCATTGTAATGATTTGTGTTTTATGAGTTTGTTGATTTTTTATATATTTTATCCATTATTTCATTGATATAATTATATTGGTTTAATCACATCTTAATCAAATTAAACTCTATATTACATTCATTATTTTCATTATGTCATTTACCCTATATTTCAACAATGGATTATCTATGACATATTAATAAGTTTAACACCCTCTAAATCAGTCATGCTTATCTATTGGACATGAATATTTGTTAAGGATGAATACAAAAACATTTTATGATATGGTAACTCAACTATTTTTGGAGAATCATTTGTGAAAGTGATTCAACTATAGTTTTTTTTACCTAAAGCATGTGATTTTAATCTATGGTAGTCAAAGGGAAGATTGTGAGGATGCTTGCAGAATCTATGGTAGTTGGAGAGGATCCTTTGAGGATGCATTTAGAATCAATCCATAGTAGTAAGAGAGATCCATGAAAGGGATCTACAAAAATAACCCATACTACTTAGAATGGGGGTGATCCCACAAAGCTGGTTTACAATTTCTAAGAGGAACTGATTTTTGCTGAAATCACATATTTTTAGAAAGTATAATGATTTAAGCCTTAAAAAGTTTCATTTTAATGATTCCAATTGAAGAGGGTTTGATCAAACCACCTTACATCAAACCCTCTTGGATAGAACCTTGCTAGTTTTAAACCATACCTATAAATGAGTCTCCTTTACACCTATCAAAATGCTGATAAAAAATCACTTTTGATTTACCTTTTGGGGGATCAAATGAATTCATTTAAAATTTATTTCAAATGATTATGGTAGTCCTCAGAACGATCTAACCAGTGAATATAAGTTTAATATGTTTTGGTTTTATTATGTATTTATTTTTTTAGTTTTATTAAACATAGGTTTTTCATCGAAAATGAAGGTCTTTGTTCTGCACATGTGGAAAAATAGCAAATTATAAAAAAAAAATTAAAAAATATGAGTGCACTAGATATTGAAGTCCTTGATCCAACAAAAAAAAAATGAATTTAGATATATACAAAAAAAAGTTACGCGTTATACGGTCGCGCTATGTATGAATTGTAATTGGTTTGACTTAGAAACTTGATTAAAGAAAAAATATTCAATAAAAAACTATCTAACCAAGTGGAAGCACGAGATATCGGAGTTACAAATCTAAAATCAAAAGAATTATAATTTTATCCTTCATGGAAAAAAATTTATGTGTTATATAGTGTGCGTCACTTTTTAAAAATGTTGTTTTCTGAAAACAACCAGTTTTCGTGGGAGATGGAAAAAGAAGTGCAATCTGATTCCAAAAATTTTGAAAAAAATATTTTTAGAATCTACAAACAAAATTTGATGAGACTCTAGTTTGCATCATCTTCAAACTCCTCACGGTTTAGCCGCTATAGGTGCTCGAATGTGAAGATTTAGTTTTTTTTTTTTTTTAAAGTGTCCAATTTAGCCAAAAATTGTAAACCACTATTGTGGGATCACCCATGGATATACCAAAGTCTCAATATTTTTAATATAAACTATTAGCAAGAAATATAGGGAAACACAGACCATTAAAGTTCTGAGCCCCAAGTATTTTCTAAGTGTTGTAGTTTATACCTCATACTCAATAATATAAAGATGAGTACCAATGCAACCAAACATATGATTAATTGTTTATACATCCATAGAATAACAAATCATATTATATAGATAAATATTTGGTATCCATTCTATTAATTAGATCAAAATCAATACAACATAATATCTTCCCCTATACTCTTCTTTAAATCTTATCTATCCTCTATACATCTATTCTTCCATACATTAGTTTCTTGTACATATATTTCTCTCTATCTATTACATATATCCTCTCTCTTCTCCTACATTATGTCATGCATATCTTTCCCTATACATATTGTATAACGTGAATTTTCACCCCTAACGCAAATTCTCTTTTACCCCCTTACACTTTAGAAAACCTAAGGCGGAGGCTTAATTCCACTTAACCCCTTTTGTCCAAATCACACTTGGTGCATATTTTGTGTGTCAGTGGAAGAGTTTCTGTCAAGGACGCACGCACAGCGCGTAGACTTCTGTGCGGTGTGCTTACATCCCTGGTAGATTCTTACAGCTAGAGACTACAGAGGCATTACATTTTCGATTGGAAGACAAAGAGTAATGCCCCTCTTCGGTTGGCCGCCCTGAATATGGTCGTTTTTCATCCTTTCCTTCATATTCTTCATCTCTTCTTCCATTTTCAAGTTGGCAGATCTTCTTCATAAGCTTACACAATCTCTCCATGCTTTGAGCATCCATTCACAAGCTTTGTAGCAGCACTTCACACTCCATTGCAGCAATCTACCACTTCATCACACCAATAGTGCAAGTGCAGGACAAACACCATTGCAGCAAAGGCTTGAGCTCCTATCATTTTCTCCTCCACAAGCCTTGAGCGCTTTGGATAGAGGTGGTAAGCTCATCTAATCTTCTCTATCATCTTTGGTTGAGTAAGCACGTACTATTTTGTAGTGTTGTTTATTTATGTATCTTGTATTCCTTTCTTTATCTTTATTCCTATCGTTGCAAACTTGGTTGTCCATGGAGGTGGAAACACCAAAATGGGGCTCTGACTGAGGTAGGCCCCTAAATAGCCCCAACATTTTCCCTCTTTTTTGTGTGCAGGTGGAGAGACCTTGGAGCAAGCTGGGGAGAAGACTATTGTGCAAAATCATCTTCATCACCCTTGCAGTAATATACTTCCTTTATCATATCAGTATTTACATTTCACTCTTCTTAATCTCATTCTATCACTTCAGAAACCTCTAAACAAGGTTGCTAGTCTCTCCTTTAGAGTTTGAATCTTGTCTTCCTAGTTCTCTAGCTGTATAGACACCAACACATCTGTGAGATGCTAGCACGCCATGCTATCATCCTAGAACCATGCTTTTGTCCTCAAATAGAGAGCTACTTGAGACACAGAGTTGACTCTGAAATCCGACTCGTCTAGTCTCTTTCCAACTCTTGGGTTTGTAGAGTGGTCGAAGGACACATAGTCCTCATCATTCTCATCCTGTCCATCCTAACCTTTCTTTAAACTGAGGTAAGTTAGGGCAGCCTTTCCTCTCTTGGCCTTTCATGACCTAGGGCCTTGCAGTGGTTGGTCCCCTCTCTTACATTTTTAGTGAACCTGACATGAACCATTTTGGTTCTGTTTTGTGATACTGAGAGTCCCTTTCCTCATGTTCTAGGAGTGTTGTAGGTGTGAGTACTGTAAGTATTTTATCTTACAACCCAACTTGTGACCCCTAGTAGGCGTAGTTGGAAGGTTCTAACAATGTTGTGTAACGAAACCTCAATTGGGTCACTATCATATCTCATAAACCTTAAGAGGCTCTATAGAAGCAGTGTTAATGTGTGTGATGGCCTCTTTCTTAAACCAGCCTATTCCCATTGCACAGACTATGAGTAGTGGTACTAGCATAACCTTTACAGGACCTGCCGATGGGCTTCAATAGAGATCCATCTCCTATTTACATTCTTGTGCTGATAAATGGGAATACTGTAGCAGGTGTTCTCGTTGACCCGACATCTTAAGTGAATATCATAACTAAGGAGATCATGTTGATTAACTTCCTACATAAAGATGGATATGACACACCTGAGAGTACCGTTCACACACACGATGGAATTTTCATACCTCCTATAGGGAGTATTGTCCTATCAGACCTCCTTAGACCTAAATCTGTGATCCTTAGGTTTTACATCATCCCCGGGTTTGAACTCTTCAGAGTGAAGCTAGGTATCCCCTGGCTGGTAGCTATGAATCCAGTTCCCTTAGTGGTGCGCAAATGCGTGAAGTTTGTTCATGGAGGTTCAGTACATGTTGTACACGACACCAATTATAGACCACCGGTTGCACGTGGTAGCTATACCCTAGATTACTTTTGGCCTTCCTCTCTTGGTCCTCTCCCACCTAGGAAGGACCTCTTATATCACACATATCAAAACTATAAGAAAGGGCGTGCTAAGCCAAAAGTGAGGTTCCCTCCTTCGCCTTATGTTGTTTCGCATAGATCTTGCTTAAAAGCTGACAACGATGCTGCCAAGACGCATAGGAGAGAAGAAGAGAAGCGGTCCCAAGATCCTCCTTCTTCCCCTTCCACTGCTCAACCTGATGCTACCTCTCACCCTACCATGGTGCCATATGATTTTGTCTCGCGCTTGCAAGAGAATCCCATGGTTTCTGCTTGGTGAAAGGCTAAGCATCCTACATTCGAGCTTCCTATCTTACCCATGGAACCTAGGCTCATTTTGTATGGCAGACAAAAAGCCCCCCATAGAGATTCCTCTTTCTCTCGGCCTCTATAGCCTCCTATTGTTCATGTTCCCAAAACAGTGAATTGAAGGAGACCCGTCGCCGAGGCACTAGAGTCGATTCCTCCTATCATTTATAAACCTATTCCTTTTGCTCCCATTCAAGAGTCTACCCTTCCGCTGGAAACAACCATGGAGGAAACTCCCATGGCTGAGAAAAATCCTTCCATCCCTTCGCAAACTCCAGCTTCTGGTCCGAAGAGTCGTAGGAACCGCATTGCATGTGAGCGTAAGCATCAGCGAAAGGCTCTCCTGGATGAGAAAGCCTCCACACAGAAGAAGGAGGTGGAGAAGATGAAACCTTCTATTGTGGCCTCCTCTTTCCCCTCATCTACCTCTGATCTAATTAGTTTTGAATCTCTTTTGGCTCCCGCTGTGAGTGCGCATGCGCCTAAAAAGGTGCAGGTGTTTATCGCTCCTTCAGCGAAGTCGCCCCTGATGACGTTCATTCTGGATGTCTTGCCTTTCCTAAAACCTGTGGATATGGTTAATACTTTGGTTGTATCCACTGTGGTTTTGTCCTCTTCTACCTACCTTGCTTCATCTGTGGGGAGCTCACCTCCTCCGATGAAGAAGAGAGTAGAGTGTGGTCCCTCCAGCAATGGAGGATGTATGAAAATCCCACCTTCTTTGAAAAGTGGCCCTACCCTAACTTATTCTATCCTAGTAACGACACTAGTCCCTGCCTCCCCTAAGTTTGTCACTACTCCTGAGTCTCTCAGTAAGCCTAGAAGTGAACCTCGAGTGAAAAATCCTCCATCCACCGAGGTGAAACATAACACTACCATCAAGCGTATGTTTAACTCGGTGGATGAAGTTTTGACCTTTTCAGCGATCTTCGTGAAGTCGTTGACCTTGGACCCACAAGAGTTAAGCGATGGAGATATCACTAGTCCGTTTGCCTTAGCCCTTGTTTCTGGAGGATCAAAAGCTCCTCCCCTTAACATTACATTGTTGTAGGCTCATCATCCTTCCCCCTACGATGATCTAGAGTGGGAAGTCGACGACCTCCTAGTCAACCAGTGTTAGGGGGAGACCCTCTTCTTGACCTTAAGATTATATGTGTGTGTGTTTCGTGTTGTGTTCCCACCATGATCATGCTATATGTGCCTGGATGGCCCTCATCACCCCTGTTGGTGCTTGGAAATAGGTGTGGTTTTTGTGTTGTAAAATTTTCTCTATATATCTCTATTTTTCCATGTTTTTGATTGATTTTCGGTAAATTGGGGATGATGCAAAGCGTCGGGAGAATTTAGGCCTACTTCCATGTTGACCCAATTTTTTTATTTTACTTTGTCTTTCGTGCATTCTTCCTGATTTGGTCGGGGATTGATAATCTTTCACCTCTTACTACAGTTACCTGCTATATATAAATAAAGGCAGATCTGACCCCGTGAAACCAAATCCCCTTGTGCCCTTTGTGTGTGATCTCTTTTCTCTTACCTTTCTCTTTATCTTCCTCTCTTCTTTGCTTGAGTTGTCCCTTTCATGTGCGACAACGTTGCTTCTACATTTCATATTATTTAGAAAATGCATGCATGGTCAAACAAACCTTTCCTCGATGATCCTTCTAACACTTATTTATTAGAATTGCATTCTCGACTTGAAACTCTAACGGAACGTGTTTCCTTCATCATGGGTTCATAAAGAAAGGAATTGGAAACCCTCCTCCAAAGCGGGAATGGTCTTAGACTACCCCTCACTTGGGTGCATCTCCTTCCTTTTGAATTCCTTCATGAAGTGAACATCTTTCAAAAATATTCCTTGATGATGAATCGATTCGAGAAAGAAGGTGGTAGCTTTTGAACAGTGTATCCCTTGAGTGGACCCTTCCTTTTCATGTTGGGTTCCCAAGGGACCCCTTCGAAAGCATTCAACAAATCTTATGGCATCTAGCTCAGGGGCAGCCCGGCTAGACTAGTTTCATAGTTTCATGTCTAGTCTGGGGGTAGCCCAACTAGACCTACTCAACATCTTGGTGTCTAGTCTGGGGCAGCCCGACTAGACTGGTATCATATCTTCACATCTAGCTCGGGGGGCAGCCCGACTAGACCGGTTTCACTTCTTCACATCTAGTCTGGGGACGGCCCGACTAGACCTACTTCGCATCCTTATGTCTAGCTTGGGGGCAACCCGACTAGACTTCACTTTTCAAACGACACGTCCCTTGAGTGGAACCTCCTTCCTTTTGAAGGGTTCCTAGGGGACCCCTTTGAAAGTCTTACAACTTAGCGACAATCCACGTGATTGTCCATTCACTAGCTTGCACAACTGCTTCCTGACATGTTATATCTGCAAGTAAACATGTCGCCATCTCTGACTCTGTGGATTCCCCTTTGATTGGTTTCCTTCATGTGAGAGTTCTTGGAGGACACCTTCCTTGCAGGTATGCAGTTATGTAAGGCACTTTCTTGGTTTCCTTCATGTGAGAGTTCTTGGAGGATACCTTCCTTGTAGGTTTGCGGGTCTGTAAGGTGCTTTCTTGGTTTCTTTCATTTGAGAGTTCTTGGAGGATACCTTCCTTGCAGGTCTGCGAGTCTGTAAGGCACTTTCCTGGTTTCCTTCATGTGAGAGTTCTTGGAGGATACCTTCCTTGCAGGTTTGCGGGTCTGTAAGGCACTTTTTTGGTTTCCTTCATGTGAGAGTTCTTGGAGGATACCTTCCTTGCAGGTTTGTGGGGCTGTAAGGCACTTTTTTTCTTCAGCTTCATAATTTCACTGAACTATGAAGTCCTCTCCTGCACTTTCAAGTTCGCCATACTGTTCTCTGCTTCCTCGTTAGTTCAAGTATACATTTCTTACCTTGTTTCTTCTTACTACTCTACTTTACTGAAGCACTCATCAGTACTCATGCTCGCTAAAGTGGGGGAAAAATGTATAAACGTGAATTTGCACCCCTAATGCAAAATCCCTTTTACCCCCTTACACTTTAGAAAACCTAAGGCGGAGGCTTAATTTCACTTAAGTCTGTTGTCCACATCACACTCGACAACTGTTTTGTGTGTCGATGGGAGAGTTTTTGTTGGGGGCACACATGCAATGTGCAGACTTCCACGTGGCATGCTTACGTCCCTAGCGGATTCCTATGACTAAAGACTATAGAGGTATTACATTTTTTATTGGAAGTCGAAGAGTAACGCCCCTCTTTGGCTGGTCGACCCGAATATGGCCATTTTTCATCCTTTCGTTCATATTCTTCATCTCTTCTTCCATTTTCAAGTTGGCGGATCTTCTTCACAAGCTTACACAATCTCTCCATTCTTTGAGCATCCATCCACAAGCTTTGTAGCAGCACTTCACACTCCATTGCAACAATCTACCACTCCATCACTCTGATAGTGCAAGTGCAGGACAAACACCATTACAACAGATGCTTGAGCTCCTCTCATTTTCTCCTTCACAAGCCTTGAGCGCTTTGGACAAAGGTGGTAAGCTCCTCTAATCTTCTCTATCCTCAATTGGTTGAGTAAGCATGTACTATTATGTAGTGTCATTTATTTACGTAGCTTGTATTCCTTTCTTTATCTTTATTCCTATCGTTGCAAACTTGGCTATCCGTGGAGGTGGAAACACCAAAATGGGGGTCTGACTGAGGCAGACCCCTAAACAGCCCCAACATTTTCCCTCCTTTTTGTGTGCAAGTGGAGAGAGCCTGGAGCAAGCTAGCAAGAAGACTATTATGCGAAATCCTCTTTGACACCCTTGTGGTAATATACTTCCTTTATCATATTAGTATTTACTTTTCACTCTTCTTAATCTCGTTCTATCACTTCAGAAACCTCTAAATTAGGCTGCTAGTCTCTCCTTTAGAGTTTGAATCTCGTCTTTTTGGTTCTCTAGTCGCATGGACACTAGCACACCTATGACATGCCAACTTGTCGCGCTGTCATCCCAGAACCATGCTTTTTTCCTCAAACAAAGAGCTACTTGAGATGCAGAGTTGACTCTAAAAGTCAACTCGTCTAGTCTCTTTCCAACTCTCAAGTTTATAGAGTGGTCGAATGACACATAGTCTTCATCATTCTCATCTCGTCCATCCTAACCTTCCTTTATACTGAGGTACGTTAGGGCAGCCTTTCTGCTCTTGGCCTTTCTTGACCTAGAGCCTTGCAGTGGTTGGTCCCCCTCTCTTACATTTTTGGTGAACCCGACATGACCCATTTTGGTTTCGTTTTACGATACTAAGAGTCCCTTTCCTCGTGTTCTAGGAGTGTTTTAGGTGTGAGTGTTGTAAGTCTTATGCCTTACAACCCAACCTTCGACCCCTAGTAGGTGTAGTTGGAAGGTTCCGACAGTGTTGTGTAATGAAACCTCAATTGGGTCACTATCCTATCTCATAAACCTTAGGAGGCTCTGTAGAAGTACTGTTAATGTGTGTGATGGCCTCTTTCTTAAATCAACCTATTCCCTCTACACATACTATAAGTAGTGGTACTAGCATAACCATTACTTCATAGGACTTTCTGGTGGGCTTCAATAGAGGTCCATCTCCTCTTTACATTCCTGCACGGATAAATGTGAATACTATAGCAGGTGTCCTCATTGACCCGACATCTCAAGTGAATATCATAATTGAGGAGATCATGTTGATTAACTTCCTGCATAAAGATGGATATGACGTACCTGAGAGTACCATCTGCACACACGATGAACTTTTCATACCTCCTATAGGGAGTAATGTCTTATCAGTCCTCGTTCGACCTAAATCTGTGAGCCTTAGGTTTGACATCATCCTGGGGGTTTGAACTCTTCAGAGTGAAGCTAGGTATCCCTGAGCTAGTAGCTATGAATATAGTTCCCTTGGTGGTGCACAAATTCCTGAATTTTTTTCATGGAGGTTTGGTACATGTTATCCACGACAATCGTTATAGACCACCAATTGCACGTGGTAGCTATACCCTAGATTAATTTTTTCCTACCTCTCTTGGTCCTCTCCCGCCTAGGAAGGACCTCTTATATCGCACATATCAAAACTATAAGAAAGGACAGGCTAAGCCAAAAGTGAGGTTCCCTCATTCGCCTTATGTTGTTTTGCATAGAGCTTGCTTAAAAGCTGACAGTGATGTCACCAAGACACGTAGGAGAGAAGAAGAGAAGCGGTCCCAATATCCTCCTTCCCCTATCATTGCTCAGCTCAATGCTTCCTCTCGCCCTGTCGTGGTGGCATCTACTTTTGTCTCACGCTTGCGAGAGAATGCCATGGTGCCCGCTTGGCAAAAGGCCTAGCGTCCTGCATTAGAGCTTCCTGTCTTACCCACAGAGCCTAGGCCCATTTGGTATTGCAGACAAAAATACCCCCATAGAGAGACCTCTTTGTCTCGGCCTCCGTGGCCGCCTACTATTCCTATTCCACAAAATAGTGAATGGATAGAGACCCGCCACCGAGGCACTAGAGTCGATTCCTCCTGTCATTTCTGAACCTGTTCCTTTTGCTCCCATTTAGGAGTTTTCCCTTCCACTAGAAATAGCCATGGAGGACACTCCCATTGTTGAGAAAAATTCTTTTGCCCCTTCGCAAACTTCGGCTTCTATTCCGAAGAGTTGTAGGAACCACCTTGCGCATGAGCGTAAGCATTGGCGAAAGGCTCTCCTCACTGAGCAAGCCTCCACACAGAAGAAGGAAGTGGAGAAGATGGCACCTCCTATTGTGGCCTCCTCTTTCCCCTCTTCTACCTCTGATTTATCTAGTTCTAAATCTCTTTTGGCTCCCGCAGTGAGTGCGCATGCGCCTGGAAAGGTGTAGTTGTTTATTGCTCCTTCAGTGGAGTCGCCCCTGCTGACGTTCGTTTCAGATGTCTTGCCTTTCCCAAAACCCGTGGATATGGTTAATACTTCGATTGTATCCACTACAGTTCTATCCACTTCTACCCACCTTGCTTCATCTGTGGGGAGTTCACCTGCTCCGATGAAGAAGAAAGTAGAGCGTGGTCCCTCCAACAATGGAGGACGTAAGAAAAGCCCACCTTCTCCGAAAGGTGGATCCATGTTGACTTGTTCTATCCTAGTAATGACACCAGTCCCTACCTCCCTTGAGATTTTCATTACTCCTGAGTCTCTCGGTGAGCCTAGCGGTGAACCTCAGGTGCAAACTCCTCTGTCCACTAAGGTGAAACATGGCACTCCCATCTAGTGTATGTTTAACTTGGTGGATGAAGTTCCAACCTTGTCAACAATCTTCGCGAAGTCATTGACCTTGGACCCACAAGAGTTAAGCGATGGAGATCTCACTGGTCCCTCTACCTTAGCCCTTGTTGCTAGAGGATCGAAATCTCCTCCCCTTTACATTACGCCATTGTAGGCTTGTCATCCTTCCCCCTACGTTAATCAAGAGTGGGAAGCTGACGACCTCCTGGTCGACCAGAGTTAAGGGGAGACCCTCTTCTTGACCTTTATATTAGGTGTGTGTGTGTTTCATGATGTGTTCCCACCGTGATCGTGCTATATGTTCCTGGATGGCCCTTGTCACCCCTATTGGTGCTTGGAAACATGCATGGTGTTTGTGTTGCAAAATTTCGTCTATATATCTCTATTCTTCCATGTTTGTGATTGATTTTCGATAAATTGGGGACGATGCAAAGCGTCGGGAGAATTTAGGCCTCCTTCCATGTTGACCCAATTTTTTATTTTACTTTGTCTTTCGTGCATTCTTCCTGATCTGGTTGAGGATTGATGATCGTTCACCTCTTACTGCGGTTACCTACTACATATGAATAAAGGCATATCTGACCCCGCAAAACCAAATCCCCCTGTGCCCTTTGTGTGTGATCTCTTTTCTTTTACAATTCTCTTTATCTTTCTCTCTTCCTTTCTTGATTTGTCCCTTTCATGTGCGACAACGTTGCTTCTACATTTTAGGATCTTTAGAAAATGCATTTTTGGTCGAATGAATCTTTCCTCGAAGATCCTTCACACTTCTTTATTAGAATTGCATTCTCAACTTGGAACTCTAACGAAACGTGTTTCCTTCATCATGGGTTTGTAAAGAAAGGAATTGGAAACCCTCCTCCAAAGCCAGAATGGTTTTAGTCTTCCCCTCGCTTGGGCACATCTCCTTCCTTTCAAATTCCTTGATGAAGTGAACATCTTTCAAAAAGATTCCTTGATGATAAATCAATTCGAGAAAGAAAGCGGTATCTTTTGAATAGTGTGTCCCTTGAGTGGACCCCTCCTTTTTATGCCGGGTTCCCAAGGGACCCCTTCGAAAGCTTAAAACAAATCCTATGGCGTCTAGCTCAGGGGTAGCCCTTCTAGACCGGTTTCATAGTTTCGTGTCTAGTTTGGGGGCAACCTGACTAGACCACTATCATATCTTCACATCTAGCTTGGGGGCAGCCCGACTAGACTAGTTTCACTTCTTCGCGTCTAGTCTAGGGCGACCCGACTAGACCTACTTAGCATCCTTACGTCTAGATTAGGGGCAACCCGACTAGACTTCACTTTTCAAATGGCGCATCCCTTGAGTGGACCCTCCTTCATTTTGAAGGGTTCTCGAAGGACCCCTTTAAAAGTCTTACAACTTAGCAACGATCTGTGTGACTTTCCATTCACTGGC
This sequence comes from Sequoiadendron giganteum, assembly GCA_007115665.2. Classification (NCBI taxonomy): domain Eukaryota; kingdom Viridiplantae; phylum Streptophyta; class Pinopsida; order Cupressales; family Cupressaceae; genus Sequoiadendron; species Sequoiadendron giganteum. Next base: position 663,897,478 of record CM021101.1, on the reverse strand, counting down.
CTACGTGGCCACTTCCTGACATGTTCTATCTATGGGTAAACATGTCATCGTCTTTGACTCTGCGGAGTCCCCTTTGCTTGGTTTCCTTCATGTGAGAGTTCTTGGAGGATGCCTTCCTTGCAGGTTTGTGGGTCTATAAGGTGCTTTCTTGGTTTCCTTCATGTGAGAGTTCTTGGAGGATACCTTCCTTGTAGGTTTGTGGGTTTGTAAGGTGCTTTCTTGGTTTCCTTCATGTGAGAGTTCTTGGAGGATACCTTCCTTGCAGGTTTGTGGGTCTATAAGGCACTTTCTTGGTTTCCTTCATGTGAGAGTTCTTGGAGGATACCTTCCTTGTAGGACTGCGGGTCTGTAAGGCGCTTTCTTGGATTTCTTCATTTGAGAGTTCTTGGAGGATACCTTCCTTGCAGGTCTGTGGGGTTGTAAGGCACTTTCTTTCTTCAGCTTCATAATTCCGTGAAACTATGAAGTTCTCTCCTGCACTTCTAAGTTAGCCAGACCGTGCTCTACTTCCTCGTCGATTCAGGTATACATTTCTTACCTTGTTTCTTCTTATAACTCTACTTTACCGAAGCACTCATCAGTACTCGTGCTCAATAAAGTGGGGGAAAAATGTATACACGTGAATTTGCACCCCTAATGCAAATTCCTTTTTACCCCCTTACACTTTAGAAAACCTAAGGCGGAGGCTTAATTCCACTTAAGCTCGTTGTCCACATCACACTACACTACTGCCTATTTTTTTTATTGGAAGTCGAAGAGTAACGCCCCTCTTCTGCCGGTCGACCCGAATATGGTAATTTTTCATCCTTTACTTCATATTCTTCATCTCTTCTTCTATTTTCAAGTTGGTGGATCTTGTCACAAGTTTACACAATCTCTCCATGCTTTGAGCATCCATCCATAAGCTTTGTAGCAGCACTTCACACTCCATTGCAGTAATCTACCACTCCATCACTCTAATAGTGCAAGCGCAAGACAAACACCATTGCGGCAGAGGCTTGAGCTCCTCTCATTTTCTCCTCCACAAGCCTTGAGTGCTTTGGACAAAGGTGGTAAGATCCTCTAATCTTCTCCATCGTCTTTGGTTGAGTAAGCATGTACTATTTTGTAGTGTTGTTTATTTACGTAGCTTGTATTCATTTCTTTATCTTTATTCCTATCATTGCAAACTTGACTGTCCGTTGAGGTTTAAACACCAAAATTTGATTCTGATTGAGGCGGGTCCCTAAACAGCCTCAAAATTTTCCCTCTTTGTTGTGTGTAGGTGGAGAGAGCTTGGAGCAAGCTGGCGAAAAGACTATTATGTGAAATTGTCTTCATCACCCTTGCGGTAATATACTTCCTTTATCATATCAGTATTTACATTTCACTCTTTTTAATCTCGTTCTATCACTTCAAAAACCTCTAAACTAGGTTGCTAGTCTCTCCTTTAGATTTTGAATCTCATCTTTCTAGTTCTCTAGCCGTACGAATTCCAATGCACCTGTGAGATGCCAGTGCGCTGCTCTATCATCCCAAAACCACGCTTTTGTCCTCAGACAAAGAGCTACTTGAGACATAGAGTTGATTCTAAAAGCCAACTCGTCTAGTCTCTTTCCAACTCTCAGGTTTGTAGAGTGGTCAAAGGACACATAGTCCTCATCATTCTCATCTCGTCCATCCTAACCTTCCTTTAAACTGAGGTAAGTTAGGGCAACCTTTTTGATCTTGGCCTTTTGTGACCTGGGGCCTTGCAGTGGTTGGTCCCCCTCTCTTACATTTTTGGTGAACCCGACATGAACCATTTTGGTTTCATTTTGTGATACTGAGAGTCCCTTTCCTCATGTTCTAGGAGTGTTGTAGGTGTGAGTGTTGTAAGGCTTCTACATTACAACCCTACCTGCATCCCCTAGTAGGCGTAGTTGGAAGGTTCCGACAGTTTTGTGTAATGAAACCTCAATTGGGTCACTATCCTATCTCGTAAACCTTAGGAGGCTCTATAGAAGTACTATTAGTGTGTGTGATGGACTCTTTCTTAAACCGGCCTATTCCCTCTATGCAGACTGTGAGTAGTGGTACTAGCATAACCTTTACTTCATAGGACCTGTCGATGGGCTTCAATAAAGATCCATCTCCTCTTTACATTCTTGTGCAGATAAATGGGAATACTGTAGTAGGTGTTCTCGTTGACTCGACATCTCAAGTGAATATCATAACTAAGGAGATCATGTTGATTAACTTCCTGCATAAAGATGGATATGATGCATCTGAGAGTATCGTCTGCACACACGACAAAATTTTCATACCTCCTATAGGGAGTATTGTCCTATTGGTCCTCATTCGACCTAAATTTGTGAGCCTTAGGTTTGACATCATCCCGGGGTCTAAACTCTTTAGAGTGAAGATAGGTATCCCCTAGCTGGTAGCTATGAATGCAGTTACCTCGGTGGTGCACAAATGCTTGAAGTTTGTTCATGGAGGTTCGGTACATGTTGTCCACGACACCGGTTATAGACCACCAGTTGCACGTGGCAGCTATACCCTAGATTACTTTTGGCCTACCTCTCTTGGTCCTCTCCCGCCTAGGAAGGACCTCTTATATCAAAACTATAAGAAAGGATGTGTTAAGCTGAAAGTGAGCTTCCCTCCTTCACCTTATGTTGTTTCGTATAGAGCTTGCTTAAAAGTGAACAGTGATGTTGCCAAGATGCGTAGAGAGAAGAAGAGAAGAGGTCCCAAGATCTCCTTCTTCCCCTTTCGCTGCTCAGCTTGATGCTTCCTCTCACCCTATCATGGTGCCATATGCTTTTGTCTCACACTTGTGAGAGAATCCCATGGTGCCTACTTGGTAAAAGGCCAAGCGTCTTGCATTCAAGATTCCTATCTTACCCACAGAGCCTAGGCTCGTTTGATAATGCAAATAGAAAGCCCCCCGTAGAGAGTCCTCTTTGTCTCAGCCTCCGTGGCCTCCTACTATTCTTGTTCCCAAAATAGTGAATGGAAAGAGACCCACCGTCAAGGCACTAGAGTCGATTCCTCCTATCATTTTTGAACCTGTTACTTCTGCTCCCATTCAGGTGTCTGCCCTTCTGTTGGAAACAACCATGGAGGACACTCCAATGGCTAAGAAAAATCCTTCCGCCCCTTTCTTAAACTTTGGCTTCTGGTCTGAAGAGTTGTAGGAACCGCCTTGCGTGTGAGCGTAAGCATTGGCGAAAGGTTCTCCTGGTTGAGCAAGCCTCCACATAGAAGAAGGAGGTGGAGAAGATGACACCTCCTGTTGTGGCCTCCTCTTTCCCCTCTTCTGCCTTTGATCTAACTAGTTTTGAATCTCTTTCGGCTCCTGCTGTGAGCGCGCATGCACCTGGAAAGGTGCAGGTGTTAATCGCTCCTTTGGCGGAGTCACCCCTGCTGACGTCCATTCCGAATGTCTTGCCTTTCCCAAAACCTGTGGATATGGTTAATACTTCAGTTGTATCCAATATGGTTTTGTCCTCTTCTACCTGCCTTGCTTTATCTATGGGGAGTTCACCTCCTCTAATGAAGAAGAAAGTAGAGCGTGGTCCCTCCAATAATGGAGGACGTAAGAAAATCCCACCTTCTCTAAAAGGTGGCCCCACGTTGACTTGTTTCATCCTAGTAATGGCACCAATCCCTACCTCCCCTAATTTTTTCACCACTCCTGAGTCTCTCGGTGAGCCTAGTGATGAACCTCGGGTGCAAACTCCTTCGTCCACCGAGGTGAAACATGGCTCTCCCATCAAGTGTATATTTAACTTGGTGGATGAAGTTCTGACCTTGTCAGTGATCTTCATGAAATCATTGACCTTAGACCCACAAGAGTTAAGCGATGGAGATCTCACTGGTCCCTCTACCTTAGCCTTTGTTGCTAGAGGATCAGAAGCTCCTCCCCTTAACATTACACTATTGCAATCTCGTGATCCTTCTCCCTACGATGATCTAGAGTGGGAAGTTGACAACCTCCTAGTCAACCAGTGTTAGGGGGAGACCCTCTTCTTGACCTTTAGATTAGATGTAAGTGTGTTTTGTGATGTGTTCCCACAGTGATCATGCTATATGTGCCTGGATGGACCTCGTCACCCTTGTTGGTGCTTGGAAATAGGTGTGGTGTTTTTGTTGTAAAATTTCCTCTATATATCTCTATTCTTCCATGTTTATGATTGATTTTCAATAAATTGGGGATGATGCAAAGCATAGGGAGCATTTAGGCCTCCTTCCATGTTGACCCAATTTTTTATTTTACTTTGTCTTTCGTGCATTCTTCCTGATCTGGTCAGGGATTGATGATCTTTCGCCTCTTAGTATAGTTACCTACTATTTATGAATAAAGGCATATCTAACCTCGCGAAACCAAATCCCCATGTGCCCTTTGTGTGCGATCTCTTTTCTCTTACCTTTCTCTTTATCTTTCTCTCTTCTTTGCTTGAGTTGTCCCTTTCATGTGTGACAATGTTGCTTCTACATTTCATGATATTTAGAAAACACATTCGTGGTCGAACGAATCTTTCCTCGAAGATCCTTCACACAGTTCTTTATTAGAATTGTATTCTCAACTTGGAACTCTAACAGAACGTGTTTCCTTCATCATGGGTTCGTAAAGAAAGGAATTGGAAACCCTCCTCTAAAGCAGGAACGGTCTTAGTCTTCCCCTCGCTTGGGCGCACCTCCTTCCTTTCAAATTCCTTAATGAAGTGAACATCTTTTGAAAAGATTCCTTGATGATGATTTAATTCGAGAAAGAAGGTGGTAGATTTTGAATAGTGTGTCCCTTGAGTGGACCCCTCCTTTTCATGTCAGGTTTCCAAGGGACCCTTTCAAAAGCTTTTAATAAATCCTATGGTGTCTAGCTCAGGGGCAGCCCAACTAGACCGGTTTCATAGTTTCGTGTCTAGTCCAGGGGCAGCTTGACTAGACCTAATCAACATCTTGGTGTCTAGTTCGGGGGTAGCCTGCCTAGTTCGGTATCATATCTTCACATCTAGCTCGGGGGTAGACCGACTAGACCGGTTTCACTTTTTCACGTCTAGTTCGGGGGTGGCCCAACTAGTCTTACTTCGCATCCTTATGTCTAGCTTGGGGGCAACCCGACTAGACTTCACTTTTCAAACAACGCGTCCCTTGAGTGGACCCTCCTTCCTTTTGAAGGGTTCCCAAGGGACCCCTTTGAAAGTCTTACAACTTAGCTACGGTCTGCGTGACTGTCCATTCGCTGGCCTACACGGCCGCTTCCTGACATGTTTTATCTACGGGTAAACATGTCGCCATCTTTTACTCTACGGAGTCCCCTTTGCTTGGTTTCCTTCATGTGAGAGTTCTTGGAGGATACCTTCCTTGTGGGTCTACAGGTCTGTAAGGCACTTTCTTGGTTTACTTCATGTAAGATTTCTTGAAGGATACCTTCCTTGTAGGTCTTCGGTTCTGTAAGGTGCTTTCCCAGTTTCCTTCATGTGAGAGTTCTTGGAGGATACCTTCCTTGTAGGTCTATGGGTCTATAAGGTTCTTTCTTGGTTTCCTTCATGTGAGATTTCTTGGAGGATACCTACCTTGAAGGTCTATGGGGTTTTAAGGCGCTTTCTTTCTTCAGCTTCATAATTCTGCAAAACTATGAAGTCCTCTTCTGCACTTTCGAGTTTTCCAAACCATGCTCTGCTTCCTCATTGGTTCAGGTATACATTTCTTACCTTGTTTCTTCTTACTACTCTACTTTACCGAAGCACTCATAGTACTCATGCTCACTAAAGTGGGGGAAAAATGTATAAACGTGAATTTGCACCCCTAACACAAATTCCCTTTTACCCCCTTACACTTTAGAAAACCTAAGGCAGAGGCTTAATTCCACTTAAGCCCACTGTCCACATCACACTTGGCACCTATTTTGTGTGTCAGTGGGAGTGTTTATGTAAGGGACACTCACGCAATGTGCTTACATCCCTGGCAGATTCCTGCAGCTAGAGACTACAAAGGTGTTACATATTCGCTTGGAAGTTGAAGAGTAACACTCCTCTTCGGCTAGCCGACCTGAATATGGTCGTTTTTCATCCTTTACTTCATATTCTTCATCTCTTCTTCCATTTTCAAGTTGGTGGGTATTCTTTACAAGCTTACACAATCTCTCCATGCTTTGAGCATCCATCCACAAGCTTTGTAGCAACACTTCACACTCCATTGCAAAAATCTACCACTCCATCACTCTGATAGTGCAAGCGTAGGACAAACACCATTGCAACAGAGGCTTGAGCTCCTCTCATTTTCTCCTCCATAAGCCTTGAGCACTTTGGATGAAGGTGGTAAGCTCCTCTAATCTTCTCTATCATCTTTGGTTGAGTAAGCACGTACTATTTTGTAGTGTTATTTGTTTACGTAGCTTGTATTCCTTTCTTTATCTTTATTCCTATCATTGGAAACTTGGTTGTCCATGGAGGTGGAAACACCAAAGTGGGGGTCTGACTGAGGTAGGCCTCTAAACAGCCCCAACATTTTCCCTCTTTGTTGTGTGCAAGTGGAGAGAGCTTGGAGCAAGCTGGCGAGAAGAATATTGTGCGAAATCATCTTCGTCACCCTTGAGGTAATATACCTCCTTTATCATATCAGTATTTACATTTCACTCTTCTTAATCTCATTCTATCATTTCAGAAACCTCTAAACTAGGTTGTTAGTCTCTCCTTTAGAGTTTGAATCTCGTCTTTCTAATTCTCTGGTCGTACAGACGCCAGCGTACCTTTGAGACACCAGCGTGTCGCACTGTCATCCCAGAACCGAGCTTTTGTCCTTAGACAGAGAGCTACTTGAGATGAAGAGTTGACTCTGAAAACTGGCTCGTTTAGTCTATTTCCAATTCTCGAGTTTGTGGAGTGGTTGAAGGACACATAGTCCTCATCATTCTCATCCTGTCCATCCTAACCTTCCTTTAAACTGAGGGAAGTTAGGGTAGCCTTTTCGCTCTTGGTCTTTCATGACCTGGGGCCTTGTAGTGGTTGGTCCCCCTCTCTTACACATATATCTATAGGATGGGATGTGACCCATCCATGATATCCCTATTCTAGATGATATATTTACAATCTTATCCTCCACAAGTATTTTGCACCAAATTATGGTATGTTCTCCTAGTCGATATCTTCCCTATCCTGTTTCTCAACTAACATCATCCCCCCTTTCAAAATGTTGACTTGTACTTAAGTCAACGCTACTCTGCCAGGATTATATCTTTGTAGATGTCCTTAAGACTAGAAAATGTTGTGTCCCATTGGTTTGTGGCTAGGTGTAGTTGTTGTGTTTGTACCTATATCTGTTTTAGGAGTTTCTTTGCCTCTAATAATGTCTAAGGAATTTATATTTTTTGTGCAAGTAGTTGTGCCCCCTGAAGGATTCCAGTTTTGTGTGTTATTCTTAGGTTGACTACCTCTCAGAGTTGGTGGAATTTGTTCTATATCTTATCTCTTTGATCTTGTAGTTGTTGAAACTATGTGTGTAGGGCTTCTATATGTGCCCTTATTGACCATTTGTGTCCTATAATAAATTGTATGTTGTTGATTGTTGAATGATTTGGACTTCTAGCTAATCCATTTGAGGCTTTGTTGGTGTTGTTATTATTTTCCATTGTAAGCAAAACTGATAGAGGGCATTCATATCCCCTTTTGTGTTCTTCAGGGTCCGGATTTGTGACTCCAAAGCAGAGTGTGTTGTAGCACACTTCTTTATTTCCTCATCCATCTTGACCTTTTGTAACTTTTCTTAGATTTGTTGCTACATTGCTTTCTTATGTAGATGGTTATAATTAATCACCCCCTCTACCAAATTTCTCAAATGTTTTGCTAATAGTTATGACAAGTCCCCTAAGATTTGAGGGAACTTGCCTTGTATCTCCTTCGTTGGCTCTTCTAATTGGTTAGATCTCTCCACATGATGCTACAAAATTTATTATCTTGTTGTCTAGTGGAGGATGACTCCCAACTAAAACTTATGTAATGGTGATATGCTACCCAAGCCTACTTGTAAACCTACCAACGATAGTTATAAGAGTTGTCGAGAAGCCACTCTCTGAATCTGCTTCTCCTTAGCCAAGAAATCATTAATGGACTACATAGAAGATGTTGTAGAGGAGGATGGTGTCTCAAAGTACAAAAGAGGAGAAGAGTGTTCTTGCTCTAATGATATTGCCTTAAGATTTGCCTCCTCTTTCTATAGCTTGTGATAGGCTCTTTCTATAGCTCTTTTATCTCCTTTTGTTTTATTTGTGTGATTTTTGGTTTTTCCATCATTAATTTATCTGTTCTTTGTTTAGAGGAAAGCTCCTTAGTTCTAATCTATGCAATCCTTTGTTTTTTTGGGGTGTTACTATGGTAGCCACCTCTCCAATGGCTAGGTCATTTAACCTCTCTTCTTATTTTTCTTCTTTCTCTCTTCTTTTATTTAATGCAATGATCAGGGAGTCCAAGAATTTGTCCATGAGGTCTTCTAATGATAGAATGGATGTTATCATGTACTTTATTATCACCCTCCCCATGATTGACTAATTAGGTGTTGTCATGTGGGGATATTTTTGGAGTGTCAATTCCATCACTTCTTTCTAGAATAGTCCACTGAAGATTTGGTCCTAATCTACCAACAAGGAGATCTATGGAATAATTGTGGTCTTTGAGATGGGTGTATCCTCCAAGTATGATGTATTCTCTGGAGGTGGTTTCTACTCTTCTTCTACATCTACCACTTGAGGAGAGACCTACCTTTGAGATTTTTCCTTTGTCCTCTTGGGTTTCTTCTCCACAATCATTTGTAGGATGGATTTTTTAGCTTCTTCTTTTGTCGGTGCAGCTTTGGGAGGGGTGGTTGGGATATTCCTCTTCCACGGCCTGCTAGGTTCACTTTGGGAAGGACCTACTGATGGAGCGCCCAGGTGGAGTCTTTTGGACCTCTAGGGAGTGGACATGCTTTGCTCCTTTGTCTCCAACTTTGGCATACAACATTTTTCATGTAGCTTTTCTTTATTTTTATCAAACTATTCCTTGGCCTTCTTCTTAGCCAAGTTATCCATGTATTTTTGGTAAGTAGTAAATTTCTTTGCTCGCGGATATTTAGGGAGGCTAAAGAGTGTAGAATCATAGTGTGGATCTCTATGTTGAATAATTCATATGGAAGTTGGGGTATCCATGAGGTCTAGGTCTGATGGCTATTATAAAAGTGTAATCTTTTTCCACTAAGAAGACAATATCTATGATATACTGGCGAACCACCTCGTATGAGATGCATTCCCTATCTTGGAGATTTTTTTGGAGGGATTTAAAGAATCCCCAATAAGTTGTGGTGAATGAAGTGGCATCTTGGAAGTGTTTGAAATGATCTAGTATTTGGGTCACCACTGGCCCCGGGTTGGGGGTTCCATGCTTTTCTTGCATACCTTGACAATTGTTTCATGAAGTAGAAAGTGAGACATATCAAAAGAGTCCCATACCTGAACTGATAATGGGATTGCTTTGTATTTTTTTGTTTTTCCTTGTGAAGAATTCTAAAACCTGTTGGACTAGTGTTTGTCTGATGTTTTGCTATATTTATAGTAGGATTCTTAGATTTGTGGTATATTGTGGAGGTTTAATAGGTTGATTGTATATCATGAATGCTCTTTTATTTATCCATATACCTTTCGGGATGTTAATTCTTGCTCATATTGTATCTATGCCTCTAAAACAACATTACTATTAGTACTAGTATGGTCACTGTCTAATTCAATCTCTCTAAAACTATTATGATCTTCCTCCTCTTCTATGGTGGGTAATTTTGAGATAGAATAAAGGTTCCTTAGATCTTCTTCTTCTCTGTCTTGTGCAATTTACTCTACATAGGTTTTGTCTTCTCTTTCACCTAGAGGAAAGTGGACTATTCTATTGTCATTTACTAAGGATATTTCTTCTTTTCTAGAGTCTACTATACCATTAGAATTTACAAACCATTTTATCCTAAGAAATTCTCTAAATGTGTTGAAGGGCTCCTTCATCTCCACAATTTCAAAATCAACAATTTGTTTGATCCCTTTTATGTTTACTTATATTTTCTTCCATGTGTCTAATGTTTCCATTCTAGATCCATTGGCTAGACTAATGTTCATAGGTGCTCTAATAAGTTTAGGTCTTCCTAGATTCTCCCAAGTAATTCCTAGAATGATGTTGAGGTCCACACCAATATTAATCATTACATGCTTGATTTTATTGTTGTTCAGGTTGGCAATAGTTGACAGACGACCATTTTTTTAGTTCTAATATTTGGTAATCTGATGTACTTGTTGTTGATTCTATTTATTCCAGTACTTTCCTAATTGTTTCAATTTTACTAACAAATATTTTTGTTGAGCTAATGAGGCTAGACTCTTCAACATCCTTACCTCTTCCTCTGAAAAAATAGGAAATTTCATCCTTCTATGGATAATTTATTTCCTTTCTTTCCACTATTTGGTCATGCTATTTTTTTGTAGGTAGAAAGTGGTCATACTCTTCTTCTTTCGGTTTTGATTCTTTAGTAATCACTTCAATTTCTCTTTGATTCTTCTCGATATTTGTTCCATATCTCGTTAGAATTGTGGGTTTATTTTTCTTCATTCTAGATTTCTTATTTTTGCTTCCATGTAGTGATTGTTCTTCTTTGAAGTAATCCTCATTTGATGTGTTTAAGGACTAGTTATCTATTATTTGGAAAATTTTGACTCCTTGTGGTACTCTTCTAATCACTCAGGCTCTTTTGTTGTCCTATAATTCATCACTTCTTGAACATGGGGTATTATGATAATATTGTTGAGCCTTATCACACTTGAATATATCATGTGAATCATCTCCAATATAGAAAGGAAATTTTCTTCTCTTTCTTGACCAACATTGTATGGTACAATGACCTATTTTCCTGCAATTATAACATGTTGCATTGCTCCTTTAGCAGTTTTTTTCACCATGTCCTCTTCCTTTGTAACTAGATTATTTTTTATCGCACATATAGTCTTGTAGTGGGTTGTTTTGTAATGCATATATATTTATGTTGTCCCTCCATGGTGGTTTTCTATATCCTGCATCATATAGAGGTATTTTCACCAATCCTTTAATGTATGCCATATTTCTATCTATGTTTACATCATAGTTGTGGTGTATATGGAATCTAGATTAGGATGACTTTATGTGTTTTGGACTTGAAATTGGTTGGTAGGACAGTCCTTTGTGAGGTGACTATCCCATTTTTGGTATGTCCCACAATAAATTGAGTTAGTTTTGGCCAGAGCTATCCTTAGTTCTACATGTAATGCAACGGTAGTTCTCTCTCCTTGAGCTTTAGGGAAATCATTCTGAAGGTGGCCCTCTCATGAGCAGTAGGTGCACCATATTTCTTTGGATTTCTTTGTTTATCCTTTCACCAAAATTGAGTTCTATAAGGTTAGATTTTCTTTTGAGAGTTGTAACTTCTTGATATTCTCCTTCATATCATCCCTCTGAGGTCTATGCCAAGTTTGGTCCTTAATGTGATAAGCCATATTGATTAGGTCTATGTAGGTGTTGAATACTCTGCCATCTAAAACTGCTCGTATGTCTTTTTGAGGTTTGGAGGTAAACCATTCTATCTTTTATCTCTTTGTCAACAGTTCCTTTATTTTGCGGCAGTCTTCTTTGAATCATTTATCATATTCTTTTGCGTATTCTTCTTCCCTTTATATTAGATATCTCATCTTACTTACACTTTTCGTTGGGATTTCTAGAGTATCAAAATTAGTGAGGAATTCTTGTTTTACTTCGTTTCATATTTTCTTGGATGTTTAGAGTAGGTCTTCTTATACCAATCTAAAAAATCTTTTTGGAGTGAGGATACAAAGTCAAGTAGTTTTGGTTTATCTTCATCAATATCTTGTCTTTCCCATATAGATTCTAATAAGAATATGTGCTCTACTGCTTTTTTTGTGTCTTTTCCAAATATAAGGATCTTAATTGAAGAAACCATCTTTTCCTTTCTTCGTTTAATTCCAATCTCTCATATTTGTGGACTAGGTTTTTCTTCTTTTGATTTCTTTACTTTTCTGATCATGTAGGGTTTTTGTTCTCTACCCTTGTCTCTTGCTAGTTTTATATCAAACTATTATTTTCCTAGTATTTCCTCCCACTCCACTTCTCTTCCTTCTTCTTCTCTTGTCCTCTTGTCTTGTTGTATCTCTTCTTTTAAAATTCTTTGACTTTTATACGACTGAGGGGATGGATCTTGGTCAGGGGATTGCGACTCTTCAAAATATTTTTTCATTTTCTTATTTATTAATGCCATTCTATTTGATTATAAACATAATCCTTCACTCAAATTTAGCTTATTTTCTCCACTTTTTCTTATTTCTTCTTCTCTCAAATTCTTTACACTTCTATTGATTGATTCCTCTAAATAATTCCCTTTAACGGACAGGGTATTCTTTGGAGTTTTCAAAAATTTCACAAATCTATCATCCAAGTTGATGGTAATATTTGATAGGTCTGGTTTTATTGTTGGACTTCTGAAAGGTTACATCAATAATAAAGTTTTGGTCTTATTATAAGGCCCTAATAATATCTTCTAGATTCTCCATAGTCATTAATATTCTTCTTTAAGCCACTTATCAATTGTCCTACTTTTTCCCAATATTTTTTTTATCTTTCCAGAGTTTACCAATTATTTTATTTGTTCCCTTTTCCTTTTCCCTTGGCAACACCCCCTTTGGCATGCTCAACAACACCCTCATTGGTGTGCTCACTTATCATTCTTTTTACAGTCTCCATTCTTCTGCAGTGTCTTTCCTCTCTTTCCATCTTCTGTTGTTGTTGTCTTTTCTCTTCTTCATTTGGGCTAGCCATATTTACTTTCTTTGCAAACTCAATTTGTTCTAACACAAACTGAAATTCTAAGCCCCAAGTATTTTCTAAGTGTTATAGCTTATACCTGAACTCATTAATATAAAGATGAACACCAATGCAACCAGACATATGATTAACTATTTATAAATCCATAGAATAACAAATCACATTATATAGATAAAACTTCGATATATGTTCTATTAATCAGATCAAAATTTGTACAACATAATATCTTCTCCTATACTCTTGTTTAACTCTTATCTAGCCTCTATACATCTATCCTTCCATACATTAGTTTCTTGTACATATATTTCTCTCTATCTAAATTACATATATCCTCTCTTCTCTTACATTATGTCATTCATATATTTCCCTATACATATATCTACGAGATGGGACATGACCAATCCATGATACCCCTAGTCTATATGATATCTTTACAATCTTATACTTTGCAAGTCTTTTGCACCAAAATACAATATGTTCCACTAGTCGATGTCTTCCTTGTCTTGTTTCCTGGCTAACATATATAATAAAGTTCATTATAATCTTATGTTGAAATTTTGAGCCATCACATGATATGCTATATAGTAATATAAGGATTTAGATCATACACCTTTTATGCATATATGTTCACTAACATAATGCAATAAATAAACAAGTTTTTCTTTTGCACATACCATCCTTATATGTTTATTGATCAAGTATTCAAATGGTGAATTTTATAAATATATTGTTACTTGAGGTACTTAATATTCAAGATGTAAGATGATTAAATATATATTTTGAGGAACATATGGTAGAGTTATTACACTAACAAACTCTTAAACAGTTCCTATCAACACCACCCTTTTTAAACAAAGATTGTAGACACCAAAATAAAAAATCTTAACATCAAAATTAACATAATTTAAATCTATTAACCATATTCAAATTTATACATAAAATCTAAATCTACAATTATAAAAGTGAACACAAACAACATATAACAAATTTCTCAATCACCAAACATTTACTTAACAAATCCTAATTACCAAATCAATTAACAATATATAACATAACAAAATCTTTATTAAATTTAAAGCTAACTACTTTTATTGTATTTGTTCAAATTCTATATTTTTTAATAATAAAGCTAGAATTATTAGATATTTTATATGAATAGAACATTGAAATTCTCCCATTCATGCTTACATCTCTAACATGTCCATATTCTATATGTATTATTCCCCAATTTTGTTTGGGAGTCATTTTGTTTTCAAACAAAGCTTAGCTTAAACACTTCTTTGACTAGACCAACAATCCACTTACATAGCTTTATGTCACGTGCCCTTCCAAGCCAATTTTATGTCATTTGCAGCTTAACTTTACACCAAACTTCATTAAACTTAAACAACAATTTGCTCTCACCTAACATACACTTAGAAAAGCATCTAACGTTAGTCAAAGAGGAATCCATATGAAGACAAGCTCTAAGAATCCTCGTAATGGCAAAGAGTCAAAAGCATTGATACTATGTAACCATGGAAAGAAACAAACTATGAGAATCTCTAGTACGCTCATCCCTAAGAAAACGGAAAAACTAATTTAGTTTTTTCTATCTTTTATAAAAGAATCACTAGTCAAAATATGTGAGTCTATTTTTTATAAGGGATCCGTACAGATAGCGAAGTTGGTTTGGGTCGTGGGTTTCCTTTCTATAAGTTCCGAGTTCAATTTCGAAGTCTGGCTTAATCCGATGTACGTGGCTGATGGATAATTGCGTGCATCCTCAGAGGATTAGTCTCGCCTCAGCTCGCTCCAACGTAACTGTGTGCATCCTCAGAGGATTAGTCTCGCTTCAGCTCGCTCCAACGTAACTGTGTGCATCCTCAGAGGATTAGTCTCACCTCAACTCGCTCCAACTGAACGTTGGACTTTAAGGAGTTTATTAAAGATCAAGTCTTGATGTACGTAAACATTTTTATGTGAGTATTGTGCGTCTTACTATTCTAAGATAATGAATACCTCTTAATCCTTGACACATCTTTTATTCACGTCCCATAACAACGAACCATTATACTATTATAATTATTTAAGATGTTTATCTCTCATTAAAAACTATCAACGATTCACAAACAAATCCCTTAGAAATCAAATCTTGTGAAAAAATAAAAACAATTTTATAAATGACGTCAGCAAAACTATCCTATGGCATATTTGAAATTCTCCATTAAGTAAAGCCTGCTAATATATAAGCCCACAAAATATCCATCTACAATAATGTCCTCGAAAAGAATCTGATACACTAATCGCATACGTATTTTTCTAAAATTAAATATATAATTGAGAAGATGACGTGAGCGAACGGCAAGAACTGCCCCGTGATTTTGTTTGCCCGGTTCCCTCGCCCTTTGCCCGCCAGTCAAAGCGAGGGAGTCTGCGAAAGGTGACGTGTAATCCACGGAGCGGGTAGCGGGCAGGGGGCAGAGGGCAGTGGGCAGTGTGTCCACTAATCTTTGTGGGCCGAACACGTGGAGCATTAGCTTTGGGATCTGGACTACCAAGCCTAATGGAGTTCCTGTTCTTAGTTGACGTCCGTTTAGACGTTCTTTTTTGCCGTCTTTTAACTGTAAATAATGGCAATGGTTCCATGGAAGGGGCCCGGGTTTTAGCACAACTTGACAGGATCTCACTTTACTTTTGATTCTTGTAATGCTTAGAATAAAATATTAAAAGTAATCTCATAAGTGGTGACAAAGCTTTAAGCATTAAAGAAAAGAAAGAAAGAGTAGTCGTGTGGAAAAAATGGGATTATAAGAAATAAGAATGTTGTTTTTAATTTAATTTAATTTATAATTATGATAGTGTGTAATGATGGAATTTCTATAGTTATGTCATTTTTCATCATTTTTATTTAGTTTTGTGTTTGTTTTTGTATATTTATTTTTAAATATGATTATATATTTGTTGGTATGAGTTTTCCATAGTCTATGAAGTTGTGTGCAAGTTTTTGGATTCAATTGTGTGTGTTTTTTAATCGACGTTTCGAATCACATTCTATTAAGCTCAATTTGGAATATTATTTCCATTTTTTGCTCTTTATGATGATGGATCATAGAGTGTGATCTAAAACGTCGATTAAAAAACATACACGGTTGAATCCAAAAACTTGCACACATGATTATATATTGACGAGTGACATATTTTTGTATTAAGTTTGATTTATGTTACAATTCTTATTTATTTTTGAAATTAAAAAAGGGGGTGAATGCTTTTGATCATAGGTATGAATTAGTGAGGTCAAGATGGGGGACCTCATCTCCGACATGAGTACTCAACAATAACACCCCAATAGGAGCTTGAACCTTGGTGGTAAGAACCACAACATCATAATTAACCATCACAATATGTCATAACCAACTATTTTTATTTATACTTATTCATACATTTTTGTCATTTATTCTTTTTTTATTGCACCTATATTCATATCCACTCCCATACACTCCTCTTTGCTTCAAGATTATCACTTTTTTTTTCCATTGGATCAATTTCACAATGTATAGTAAAGAACCTTGAATTCAAATATTCAAGTTCAAATTCCAAGATCTCCCCTGTTCTACTATTCATTATTAATTGACTTGGTATTATTATGTTTTGGTATTAAAGACATTTAAAGTGTAGTTAAAATCTTAGAGGAGAATCATCCAAAAATTATGAGAAGTTAGCAATTACAAAGTGAAATAATTATAGCACATTTCAATTTTCTAAAGCGACAAAGAACAACATTTATATATAGGCCACTTGCATGTTAGTGAATGTTGTTTTTGAATATTTTCTTCAAGTCACAAAATCAACCCATCAGATGGGTCTAACCTAGGATAAATTCATCCTAGTGAGATTTGACAAATTCCTTAAAGTTGTTTCTAGACACCATAATCCTTACAAGCTTACTAGACATTAGAGATCAAGGTGGACAAATTTTATAAGTTCATATTTCACCAATTCATATTCATGCATCAAAGTTTGAATCTATTATAGTTGAGATCAAACCCACAATGGTTAGGATCAAACCATGGTGTTTTATATGATAATTATGATTATGAGATAATCATCATATCGAGCCCCATAAATTTTCTAGACATGGTGAATTAGTTTTACACATCATCAAGATCATTCTTGTGTCATTGGTTCTAATGTTAAGTACCATGAACCCTCACATTTAATTTTTGAATATTTATTGCAATTGATTATTAATACCAATTGATTTAATCCAAGTTGATTGTGTCTTATTTATTGCATTTATTTAATTGGTCTATATTTATTTATTTGGTGCACTTATTTCCATTATAGAAGGTAAATGAGAAAAAAAAATGAAATGAGAAGATATTTATAAGGATAAAGACCGTAACCCACCTTTTTTAATCATAGTTAGTGGGGTCATGAGGTTTAAGAGGAATTGAACCGCTATTAGGTTGCTAGTAAATACTCAACACCTTCTAATCAATCTATACACCCATCCCCTTATACAAACAAATATTATAAAATATAATTATTTAATAGTTTAAATAAGATAGTTTATGCCAAGTTGAAATGTCATCATTTGCATAGTCCAATGCATAGCTTTGATGAAGTACAAAACATTTTGGCTATTTTTCCTTATAAATAAGATTAAAACCAATGATAGTCATAGTTGATGCAAGAGCATCTCAGGTCAACAAACTATCCTCATCAACCAAGAAAATTGTAGTTTAATTTTTAGTTTTGGTTTGTTTTGGTTCTCCGTTGCAAGCAAACACAGATGTGACTTCACAAGTGGCAAAGACATTCAATGAGAAAATATCCAAAACACTTTAAATATGCTAGCACTAGCAAGTCTTGGAGAGCTCAAATATTTGTTGAAGAAGAATTTGCACGATTCCATCATTGTCACCATGTCACCAAGTAATGGGTTTCTATGTTGATGGTAGCGGAATTTGCCTTTGATTTCATGAACTTGCACTCAAGGATGAATGATTTAAAATAGTTTAAAATAAAAAATAAGTATTCTATTCCCATGATTTCACCATTTTATTGTAAAATAGAAAAATATCTTGTAATATGTAAAGTCATTGAGGAATTGGAAAGAAAAAATACCAGGGAAGAAAGACTAAAGGGTGCAACCAGGGAGATGTGTGGCATTTGGCAAATCAAATGGAAATAAAATGGATAAAAATGAAGTTTGATATGATTTGCAGAGGAGGATTGGAAGAGGAAGGGGCACGGGCTTGAAGAGCCTTTCTTTTATAAACCTGGATTTGCAAAAAAAAGAGGAAAAAAAACTTGTGCCCATACATAGCAGGGTCGATATAGATAAAAGACAGATTTGAAGAAGAAAAGAGGATGTGAATATAAGATTGCATGTAAAAAAATAAGGCAGCAAGAGCGACTATGTGTGAAACTAGCTATTAGTTAATTAAATTATAAATGCTAAGCTAAAGAGACATTATGGCTGCACATAGGGAGTCTAGAGAAGATGCATGGAAAATAAAGAAAATAGAATGAGATTGAAGGTAGGAAGGAAAGTAGAGATTATAAAGGTTGCAGAGGAAACAATTAAAGTGTAAAAGATTGCACAATAGAGACTTAGAAAGTGGGTTGAGGAGGTTTATAAGCAACTTTAAAGCGGAATGGTATTGTGTAGCTAAGCCAAGATTAAATGAAAGAGTAAATGAATGAGCTAATTTGTGGGACTATGAACATAGAGATAAAATGGTGTAATGTTTAGATTATTGTAATAGAATTCAGTTGTTTAAATTTAAATTTCCCTCAATTGTTCATTATTTAATAATTTGAAATTGTTAATGAAAATAATTGCTTGGCTATGTAATCATAAAAATTTGAAATCTGAGTTTAGAATAGTAAACTCGAATAAAGGAGCTATTGTTTGTTGCAATTATTTTGGGTAGAGTGTTGTCTATTGGTTATTGTAAATTATGTTGTTGTGTGGATAGTGAGAGGGGAATTTTTTCCTCCTTATTCAATTGGTATTAGAGCCGGTAATCCTGAGTATGGAGAGGATCCACCATGACCCACAGGTGGAAGTGTGAACTGAACACCAATCGTGAGGTAGTTTGCACCTAGAGGAAAGTGTGTGAAGTAGTAGAGAAGAAGCTCGTGAGGGTTGTTGAAGGTGTGTGAGGAGTCTTGAGAAGTGAGAGAGCTTGAAGCTGTGAAATAATTTGTTTTGTATATTGAGTGTGATGGCAGATTATAGATTGAGGTGAGATTGTAGCAACAAACAAGGTGGGTATAGTCATAAGGAAGAGGCATGTGATTTGGGAAGCATGGAGATGGTATGAAGAAAACAAGACATGGAGGATGATCAAAAATATAAATAAGTGATTGGATACGCTATAAAAAGACAAAAGGAAAGAAGATGAGGATGAAGTGAGTAGTGAATAGCCTGTATTAGAGGTAATAAAAGAGGAGAAAAAGTAAGATGTAGTGATGGAATACAAAGAGGTTGTAGTGAAAAAAGAGGTAAATTTAAATTTTATTGAATTCAATAATGAAGAAGTTGAGTTGAAATCTCATATTGTTGAGGAGCTAGTTCAAGTAGATAGTAAGAGAGGATATGAAGTTGAAAATTGGTGTATGAATCAATATTTGCATATAGAAGTTGTGGATGATGTTGCACGAATTTGGTGGAGGTGGTTGGTTAGAGGTGGGTTTGAACCCACAAAGGAGGAGAGGAGTGTGGAATATATTTGGTGGAGGAGGTTGAGCTTTGGTGGACATAAGTCCACAACGAGGGGGAAAAGGAGGAAGATGTTGTATTGTTAGAGGGAAGTGGTGCAGGTTTCGACATGATGCTGGAAAAAATGGAAGAAAGATTGATCTAGAATACTTTGGACAACGAAGGAGTTCGCTACAAGTTGATGGCAACCTGGAAGAGTAGTGCAACTACTCAACTCCACCATTGTGAGCTTATGCTCACAATATTTCTACCCTGTGTGTATAATGCATGAGCATCCTGGGTCAACAAACTATCCTCATCAACCAAAAAAAATTGTAGTTTAATTTTTAGTTTTGGTTTGTTTTGGTTCTCCCTTGTAGGCAAACACAAATATGACTTCAGAAGCGAAAAAGACATTCAATGAGAAAATATCCAAACACTTTAAATATGCTGGCATTGGAAAGTCTTGGAGAGCTCAAATAATTGTTCAAGAAGAATTTGCAGATTCCATCATTGTCACCAAGTAATGGGTTTCTATGTCAATGGTAGAAGAATTTGCCTTTGATTTCATGAACTTGCACTCAAGGATGAATAATTTAAAATACAAAATAATTTATTCTATTCCCATGATTTCACCATTTTATTGCAAAATGTTGGCAAAATATCTTGTAATATGTAAATTCATTAAGGAATTGAAAAGACAAAACACCAAGGAAGAAAGACTAAAGGGTGCAACCAGGGAGATGTATGGCATTTGACAAATCAAATGAAAATAGAATGTATACAAATGAAGTTTGATGTGATTTGTAGAGGAGGATTGGAAGAGGAAGGGGCACGAGCTTGAAGAGCCTTTCTTTTATAAACCTTGATCTGCAAAAGAAAGAGGAAAAAAAACTTGTGCCCATACATAGCAAGGTCGATAAGGATAAAAGGCAGATTTGAAGAAGAAAAAAGGTTGTGAATATAAGGCTGGTGTAAAAAAAGAAGGTAGCAAGAGGGGTTGCATGTGAAACTAGCTATTAGTTAATTAAATTATAAATGCTAAGCTAAAGAAACACTATGGATGCACATAGGGAGACTAGAGAAGATGCATGGAAAATAAAGAAAATAGAATGAGATTGAAGGCAACGAAGAAAGTAGAGATTATAGAGGTTGCAAAGGAAACAATTAAAGTGTAAAAGATTGCATAGTAGAGACTTAGAAAGTGGGTCAAGGAGGTTTATAAGCAACTTTCAGGTGGAATGGTATTGTGCCAAGGAGTTGAGCCAATATTAAATGAAAGAGTAAATGAATGAGCTAATTCACGAGACTATGAATAGAGGAGATAAAATGGTGTAATGTTTAGAGTATTGTAATGAGAATTTGGTTGTTTAAATTTAAATTGCCCTCAATTGTTCATTGTTTAATAATTCAAAATTGTCAATGAAAATAATTGCTTGGCTATGTAATCATGAAAATTTGAAATCTGAGTTTAGAATAGTGAATTCGAATAAAGGAGCTATTGTTTGTTGCGATTATTTTGAGTAGAGTGGTGTCTATTGGTTATTGTAAATTGTTATTTAGTTTGTTGTGTGGATAGCGAGAGGGGAATTTTTTCCTCCTGCTTCAATAGTTGAGGTGCCAACAATGATTGTGTTAGTGTGTTTGGTCAATGTAGCTTCTAGCTTAAAAATATGTTTTATTTGATGCACTTTTTTTGTGGTTGGCCTTGAGGGAGTTTTGCAAATTAATTGACAAGGAAATTATTTAAAAAATAATTTTAGAGTAAAGCTTATAGATTGCAATTTCATAGGAGAGCATGAATGATTAAAGATTTCATTATAGTAGTCCTTCTATATATGATTGAGAATTACTTATCTAATTCATTTTGAAATAATATTTGAACTGGTACCAACTCCCATTAGAGCAACTTTCGAACTAAATTGGTGACTAAAGGATAAATGAGAGATCTATAAACATAGTTTACGAATGAAGGTGCAAAAATTGACATTACCAAAAGAGGTGATTAATATGTTTAGGGATAGGTAATAATGAGCACGAGAGAGTTTGTAACTCAAGGAACATTACCAAACTAGGACTTGAGAATTGACATTGACTCTAAATTGCCAAATGTGAGTTCTAAGTTCAAACAAAGAACATTTATGAAAGAAGCTTAGTTTGTATAAATTGAGATGTTAAACAAGTAATTAATAATTCATGAGGAAGGGAAATAATGTATAATTAATATATGTATATATATAATGTAAACTCTGTATTAAATTTCAACAAATTATTGAAGGATAGATTATTTTTTTTAATAATTATGTAATCAATAGAAAACTAAATTTTGAAATATGATCTTGTCCTCTTAGTTCTCAAGAGTTCTAAATCATATCAACAAATGTTGTTGTAGCTTGCAAACATTGAAAACCCTAATGAATTAGTAGCGAGAGCATATAAGAGACTTCTAACTGAAACCCTTGTCAAAAGAGACATTAGTCCATAAGAAGTATGACATGTATTGTTGGATCTTCAACTAGTAGAGTTTTTTCCACTTTGAATGTTTTCACAAGAGCTAATTAAACCATTGTGAAAATAAATGAGCACAACCTTTACAAGGTCATAAAATATTTCATGAACACATGAACAAGCTATATGCCATGTAAAGCATTCTAATTGTTGATGTAGTTAGATCTTGGGCATATAAACCCAAGTGGAGATAAGAATAAAAAATTAAAGGTAGGGATTATGACAAGTATTGTGATATTATTCCCCATACTTATACGTCAATAAAATAAATGAGTTGACTTTTTTTGGTTTTAGTTATTGTTTTACAATCCATTTCACGACATACAAAGAGATATCAAACTTGATGATAATAAAATAACACCAAATTTGGATTCATTCAATTAGATTTTTTGGCATGTGGAGTGAATGAATATTCCAAATGACATTGAAAATCATAGTGATTATGAAGACGAGAATGTTCAATTTATTTAACAATAGATGAGTGGGAAATCACCTCTAAGTTTCATCAAGTAAATTATGGAAGTAACTAAAGTAGATATGTTGTGAAAATAATTCTTAATAGACAAGTATAATTTGGAATAATGAATATTATGGCAAAGAATACGCAACTAGTCTATAATTAAATACAAGGAATTATAATGGGTTATTGATATCAATTGATACAACATCAAATATGTCATATGAAATCTCAAGAGTTAAACAAAAATGAGTGCTTGATATAATCATGACATATTATCGTCAATGTAAAAATGCCTTGTCATTATGCATGATAATCTAAAGAACTATATGAATAAAAAAAATTATTTAAATGGGGTCATTGGTTAGGCTCTTCAAGATGACTCATCATTGCAATGTTGTCCCCAACTACTAATTGCACTAAATAAAGTTGCAACATTCAATATTAGTGTGTCAACATTCCATTCAATGCTTTGAGTCCTATTTACATATTTGTTTAGAAGGAACAAGTCTCACAAATTGTAAAGAAGAGATCTAACATAGAAAAAATATATATTAATTAAAGAAATGATCTCTATTGGGAAATTGTTTTACAAATCATAGACTCATAACTTTGTCAATATATTCATATACAACCATGTATTTTGGAGGTAGATCTATCATGGGACAATTGCCTTATGTTAGTGATAAAAAACTATAAAATAATAATAGTTTTTTAAACTATTATGAGAAGAATTCAAAATAATTGTTCTTTGAATAAGGTATTTAGATAGGAGGAGAAAGAAAGGACTAACAAAATATTTCATCAACTTCTCACAAATCTTATAGATGTACACCCAACAATTGGTGATTGAGAGTTGCTGATGAGGAGAATTGATGTTTCATGAGATCTACCCACTAGGGAAGACTTTGACAATATGGTATTATTTATTTTTAATACTTTTTATAACCATAACAAAAAGGAATTAGTATTCATTAAAAATATTGATTACTTGAAACATTGTAATGAAAGAAGAGAGTACCAATCTATTACGAGGTCATAATAATGGATTTGATGTGGAGTTCATAATTGTCATGAATGCAAGGGTGACACTAACATAAAATATATGGATATAAATGAGAATTGTAAATGGATCTCTAGGATATATTCATTGCATAAAATTCAAAATAGGAGTGAACCATTAGAACCATTGACATATGTAATGATGGATTTTGACAATTACTCTGAAATGATATTTGGAGATGTGTCTCCACATATAATTCCAATTACATTAATAGAAACAAGACGCACATAACAAGTATTATTAATATTGGTTTGGACATTAACAATACAAAAACCACAAGGCTTGGCATTTCCAATAGACCAATTAATATAGGACAAAGAGAAAGAACATGGTTAACATTTGTGACTATTTTTCATGTAAATTTCTTGGAAGGAATAATTTTTTTGTACCATTTCATACTATTATGAAAATATGAGAACAATAAAACAATTTTCCAAAAAAAAAACTAAGAGAGACTTGAGTCCTTAGAACAACAATAATGTTATGCATTTTTTGTCTATTAACATAAAATTGTTGTTTCAAATACTTCACTCTCCTTATGTGACATATATTACACATTTTATCGATTATGTAAGGCTTAATTTATTGTCATTTAATGTGATGCATATTATGCATTTGTATGAATACTAAATACTTCATTAATTGCTAAAGAAAATGTTCGCATAATATAAACACAAAATTTGGATACAAAAATAACATTTTACATGCCATACCCATTGATTCTACTAACATAGATATCATGAATAGATTCATCTAAAATATGTTGAGAGATATCATTCTCAAGGTGCCTATTTAACCTAGGTGAAAAACCAATATAAAAGCTTCAAGACTAATATCTCTTGACATATTTTAAATATATGTATTTAAGATATCCATGCTAGTAGTTAAAGAGAGTTGTAATCATGTCATCCCAAAGAGTATTTGGTCATGTGACCATAATTATATTCATTTGAATTTTATTTTTACAAATAAAAGAAACAATTATTTTCTAAAGACAATTTACTTTTATTAATTATGCAAGGGTTTCCATTTTTTTTGGTGTATACCCCATAAATATAAAATTCTCATCTCCCATTTTTGATGACATCTTCCTCTTCCCCACACATCTCTCTTCATGAATTTGCACACATCTTGATGTGTCGAATTCATATTATCTTTCCTCAAGATCACAACTCTTCACATGCATAAGACCAATCTATTTATGAATCACATAGATCTCCTACTAGCTTGGATCCCATTAGAATGGAAGTTCATCCAACATGGTTTCATCACTTGATATCTCTACATCTTATTCAATTTAGAGGTTATTTACATGACATGTATAAATAGTTCTTCTCCAAACTCAAACACAAGTTCTTGACTTGGAGTAACTACTTATCTATGGTTGGCCACATCCAAGTGGAAAACAAGATCCTTATTCACAATCATGTTTAAATTTCCCCATATTTACTTCCAACCATGAATTATTACAAGAAACTATTTTAGTTGATTTGGAGTTTATTTTGGTCTAAGTCGGGTAAAAAGTATGGTATGCCAACATCCTCTCAGTGGCATTATGTCCAAACCAAGGACAAGGGGTTCTTTGGAATTATATACCCTCTCACTCAAGGTGTGTGCTTGATATCTAAGGAGAATATTATCTTCCAATTGTGATGCACCATGGAAACACTTGGTTCACCATAAAATATCCATCAACACTATTAGAGTTTATTGATGTGAAGTTTACTATAAAGATAGTTCTCTTGACACTCCACTTCAAAACCTACATTCCACATCCTTTAAAAAGAAAATATAAGGCATGATAATCAATGTATTATAATATTTAGTGGCATGACCACTCTCTATAATCTGATCAAGTTCTTGACTTCCTTTATTTGGTGGAATTGACTCAACAAGTGAATGAAGTTACTTTGGATCTTGCCATCTATCTATAGATAATTTTTTATTTTGCAAAAGAATCTATTCATTTAGTGAATTAAGGGATCTACTAAACCTTTATTAGATTTATCTTGGCATCAAATTTATATTGAATTCTATTTACAACCCCAAACCACCATATCCTTTAAGAGATTCAAAGACTTGTCTCCAACTCCAGTCCTTAAACTCTCCACATTTTTGTATTGTAAATTTATCAAATATTAGAAATGGACCTCTAATACTCATCTCATCATTTCCCCTTGAAAATAATCTATTGTGTAATCATTTCACCTCTCCCTCTAAAGACATAATGCCCTCTCTACTTCAAATTCGTCCTCTCTTAGTCTCTACCTTTTAGAAATCCAAGGATAATGTTTAATCTCAATTGACAGTCTAAAAATTTATTTACTTCAAACTCTCTATTATCATCTTTAGTTTCTTGCTACTCAATCACATCTTTGCCTATTATATAACCAATGTGAGACCTTCAAACATGTTTTTTAGTAATTTCCCTACTCCCTCTAGCTTTGGTTCTCTCTTTCATCTTACCTTGTCATATTTATTTACAAATGGTCTTGAAAATTTGTTATGTTGGGCCTCTCACTCTTTCAAACCTTCTATCAACTAATAGTAAAATTCATTTAGAGATTGCATTGTTTTGTGTTGTTTGCTAATAATATGTATCCTCACAAAGTGGAATTACAAACACTTTGTTCTAACTTCTCTATGTAGATAGTGAATCTCTATCATCTTTCTAAGAAAGCACTACAACACACAAAGAGCTCAACCAAAAGATATCTGACATTTAATATCAACTCAAAGCTCTCAAATCCAATGAAGACAACTTGATGGAAATGATAGACAAGTTAGTCAAGGGAATTATGGTCCTCTCCACTTTAAAGAATACATTCCATAATGTGGCTCTATTAAATTGAGTTAATCACCATTGCATTAAAAATATTCAAACCATTGTCAATTGCATGGCTAATCAGTCAAGAATCTCCATTGCTTGATGAGTGACTGATGACTTGAAATGGTAGTTCTAGTGCTCTTTTATGCATACATTATGGATATTTCAATCTCTACTTTGTTAGTCAAACATTTTATGGTTTGATTTTTTTGTACGAATCTTTGCGTAAAATTATCAATGTAACTATGTTGTATTCATCACTCTTATAGCTACTACATGATGAAACATGTAACACTTTTTCCACTTTGTATCTATCTATTGTTGCTTTGTTTATTCTTAATATCATTTAATCTTTATTTTTAAAAACTAGAAAAATATCTTGTATATGTAAATTTTAGAACCTTATATCGCACAATAGTAAGATGAATTTTTATCATGTTTTCTACAAGGTACATGAAGTTTAAAAAGACTCAGTGATTCATGAATGACATGTTTTTTAAGTAATGTACTGACTATGTGTGTAATTTTATCGATGATAATTATTTGAGCTAAAAATAATATTGAGTAATTCAAAAAACTATAATAAAATTGAAGATCTTGGTTTCTAATAGATTCCTTCTAGTTTGAAAATAATGGAATGATCCCTCCATATGAGCACTAGGTTACAATTGCCTATTTAATACCCTTCAAAATTTCTTGAAAAAAAATAATGTCACATTTTTTATTACTAGTTTCTACATTATTAGGAGATGTAATATTTGTGTCAATAAGAATTTTTTTTTTTATGACATGAGACCATTTTTTTGGCACAAAATACCATGTCTAGGATTGTTTTTTTGGACTCGAAATCCCATAGGAAAAATCTATTGAATAATTATTTGGAAAATATTATAGAATGTTATAATTTAAAAAATATAAAATTAAAGTTTAATAAACCTACATAGAAGTTTAAAATGCACCAATATATTTCTCGTTTCCCAACACCACTTTGCTTGATTGTTAATGGCATCCAAACACCCATGGGGGGAAAATCAAGATTGCAACATCTCTTTTGGGGGTTTTACAATGAATCTTGATGATATTAATGGCGCCCAATCAAAACACCACACCCATAAATGATTGTATTATCTTTAAATTATTTTATATTTGCACTTATTATTAACATATATGAGTGCACATGGTGGAATATTAGTAGAAAATGATAGTTACAAGGGAAACCATGTATAGAGGAGCTGTCTAAAATATCAAATGTTTGTTTCTTACCAAAATAGAGATATAGAGGGGTATTTTATAGTATGCTTGATGGAATCAAGGTTTGGGAATTTGGCCCAAAACACAAATAAAAACATGACACTTATAGTGTTTCAAAAATATCATATTTTTAGCTTTCATGATTACAACTAGATTGACCATATATAATGTTTTCATCTATAGTTGACCTCATTTACTTTCAGAAAAAAATATGTTTAAAAAAATAATGTTTATGTTTTGATTTCTTTTG
Source organism: Sequoiadendron giganteum (assembly GCA_007115665.2). Lineage (NCBI taxonomy): Eukaryota > Viridiplantae > Streptophyta > Pinopsida > Cupressales > Cupressaceae > Sequoiadendron > Sequoiadendron giganteum. The sequence goes on along the minus strand of CM021101.1, from coordinate 663,869,589 downwards.
GTAAAAAAATATCTATAATATATTTGTAGCCTATGAAATGAAATACAAAGAAATGAAAGTATTGATTGGGGGATACTTCCCTTGCTAGTGCTAACTGTTGAAGTGGGTCATGGTTCATATGCATCATAACCCTTGCAAGGACATAGTGTCATAGGGTGCCACCCCTACCCCTACCCCTCCGTTCAACCTTTGTAGATACTTATTATATCTACCCCTCTAAAATTTGAAGCTTAAACCTCTTCTATTCACTTCAACTTGACAATAAGATGAAAATGAAATGTTAGGGTTGAAGCATTATCTTATTAAACTATGCTTTTATTAACAATGAAACAAATTTTCCAACATGAGAAAACATTTACATGTTTTTACTTGAAAGCCCATAGATAAAATCCTATTGGATGATTAGGGGAAAAATATATTTATACTTTACATTCAAAATTGTGTACAAATACATGTATATTAATAAATCAAAATTTCCTTGCAAATGCATATGTATGGATCCTAATCTATTTAAGAAAAAGATTAAAAATCTAGATAGACCTTTCATTAGGGATCCACAATTATTGACACAATAGAGTGCATGTAAAGCTTACCTTCACTTATGCTAACACATTATAATTTAACAAGGGTTGTACTATATAAACGCCTAAGTCAAATCTAAGATTTTTAAATTTGACATAGATATATGAAGAGAACAATGTCTTGAAAAGAAAGGGATAAATAGTATATTCATGCAACCATTTTAGGAGTATGAAGTTAAATATTATTGATAAAAGGTTAGTTTTTTGGCAGGAAATTATTGACATAAAAGTTTAATATAAATGAATACACTTACAAGACTTTCTTAGCTCTAAATTAATGAAATTTTTCATGGGTTCAACTGAAAGCTACCAAGTTAAATCCAAGAGTGTTGAGGAGCACCTTGCTATAGATGACAATTGAAATAGATGATATAACAAAAATACTTAAAGCTACAATCATTCCAAGTTGAAACTCACTAATCTCATTTTTAACTCTCTTTTTTTACACTTATAAATGCTAAAGATCAACAAAGATGTTGGTATTATTATTTGCATAAATAAAAACACAATGATTGTTGGCTAAACTTTTTTGACATTTTCATATCCAAAATAAAATCACACAAAATATTAAAGATTTGAAAGGGATTTCTAATATTTTTATAGAAATAATAGCAAGGGAATTGAAACCACCATTTCATTGTGTTTTCTTAGCGTGATACCATTTTGTCGATATATTTTATAGTTTGAGACAATGTTAAGACATATTTGGGCTTGAAAATTGACATGAAAAGTCTATTGACCAATTACATCTAGTTTATTTTTTTTAATCAATTTGTTGATTAATGAGTTTGCTACGCTCACATCTCACCTTAAACAAAAGGAGTAGATCCTCCCTTGCACAAGGGAAGTGCTTAAGGGCCTCCTCCCACCTGATAAGTATAATTTTTTACATTATTATAATTAAAACCTATTTACACATTCTTAAAGGGAAACCCTAATGTTGGTTAGATATGAGGTTTTATGAGTATTTTACTTGTACAAGTAATTTTAAGATACAATTTTTAGGTTATTCAATTTGAGGGGAAAATATATTTTTGGAAGCCTATAGGAAGGGATTTTTCTTAGCCAAGTTGGATAAGAGGGGAGGTTGTGTAAGTGAACATACTAATCCACAGCCAATCAAGTATTATGTTGCTAGGACAATCACTTTCATTATGACATTATATCTATTGCATAAGGATCATGGTATATTTGACTATATATGTTGTAATAAACCAAGCCTTTCAACCAAGATGAGAATTTTTTAGTAAATAAAAGTAATTCCAAGATGTCCAATTTTTAGGTGTATCCAACCTAATAAGCTTGTAGAAAGTATTTTTTTTATAGATTTTTTAAGTCACTAAAGATAAGAGAGGAGGTCAAGTAAGAGAACATGCTCATCCACAACCATTCAACCATAATTTTAGTGAGAGATTCACTTTCATTGTGACATCATCTCCATTGAGATAAGGATCATGATAAATTGGACTATATATGTTATTATGGACCAAGCTTCTTAACTAAGACATGGTAATTTTTTAGTTGCTAGAACATTTTTATGATTCACAAATTTTAAGCGTATCTAACTTGATGGGAGAAACATCTTTTAGAAGTTTGTAGGAAGAAGATTTTTCTAAAATACTCTTTTAGCAACAAAAGAAGAGAGGGGAGGTTGATAAAGAAAACCTATTCATATGCAATCAATCAACCATAATGTTATTAGGAGGTGCACTTCTATTATGAAATCACCCCTATTGACATAAGGCATATTGGACTTTATGTTGTTGCACACCAAGCTTTTCAACTAAGATATGATAATTTTTTAGTTGTATAAGTAATTCCAAGACACAATTTTTAGGCATATCTAACTTGAGGGAAAATGCATTTTTAGAAGCTTGTAGGAAATATTTATTTTAGATTTTCTTAGCTATGGAAGAGAAGAGGGGACACTAAGCAAACAAACATACTTATATGCAACCAATCAACCATCATTCTTAGTAAGAAGATCACTTCTAATGCAATATTACCCTTGGCATAAGAATCATGTTATATTAGACTATATTGTTGTAGACCAAACTTTTCAACCAAAATATGAGATCTTTTAATCATAAAAACAATTTTAAAAGCACAATTTTGAGGCGAACTTGAGAAGAAGATTTTGTTTTTTGAACATACAGAAAATGATATTTTTTGAATTTTTTAAACCACACAAGAACTAGAGAAAAATTATAAGAAAAATCATAGGAAACATCTAATGCTTTGAAATACTTACCTTATGGTCCCATGAGGATGCTTAGTACCCATTTTTTAGAGGAACATGTGATCTCATGGACCAATATGAAATCTTCTTCTAAACTAATGGAACACCTACATTTTAGGAATACTTTACTAACTTAATGATCTTTGCTCTTGTAGAGAACACAAATATTTACAAATAAATAAAAAAAATAAAAAAAATCATGAGACTACTAGGCAAAAAACTCTTAATTCTTTTTGAATAATTACTACCAATAAAACTAGCTAAGTGATTGCATGAGATGGTTGCTTAATAGCAAGGTCTCATGCAAATTCTGCTTAACTAATTTTCTTAGTAATAGATCACATGCAAGCTACCCTAGATCTATTTATATGAGTTGGAAGCTCTATGAAATAATGGAAAAATGCCAAAGATAAATTGGAATCTTATCCTTTAAAATGCAAACTTCTACTTTTTGATTCTCAATATTGAGTAGTTGTGCTTAGAGTGGATGTTGAATAGTTGTATTTAGAGTGAATGTTGAGTAGTTGCCTTTAAAGTAGATGAAAATTTTACCTACCCACTTAAATGTTTCTTTTTAACTACATAACATTATTTAATTTTAAAAAAATAATTATTAAACAAAATCTATAAATCTATCAATTGTAATTCCCCAACTCTTCAAAATTGTAGGAACACCCGCTCTCTTCTCCTCCCCTCCGCACCCCTACTCTCCCTACACATTTGACTTTATTCCAAAGAATGCATATTTGATTGTATTTATTAATTAATTGAAAATTCAAAATGATGTATTTTCAATTAATTAATAAATACAATCAAATGTGCATTCTGTTGACTGCATAAATGTCGCCCTCCCCTCCTATCAAATGTGCATTGTGTTGACTGCATAGATGTCACCCTCCCCTCCTCTCTAGGGGACCATACCCTCAAAATCCGAAGCCACACTTTTCTTTAAGAAGATCTAAACTTGTCCTTCAGAACAAAAAAATTAATAATAATATTTTAGAATCTTGCATGCAGACAATTCAAAGCGGTAAGCCCATCCGTGTGACCTCTCGCTACGGCAGGCTCGAAAACCGAGCGTATTTCCTTATGCTGCAGGCTCGGGAAATAGCATGTGGGCAGGAAGCGAGACGAACTAGGGCGGGGAGGCAACGTAAGGGTAAGTCCAATATTTGGTTGGTTTCCCAAGGCCGATGAGTCGTCCCCGTTTTCGATACAATTCAAAGGTTCAAATTCTCTTTTTCTCTGCCCTCTTTTACGAGCAGGTGCTCTCAGACGAGTTTTTGTAGTTTTGCAATTGGGGTTTAGGGGGTCTTTGATTAGCATATTCTGCTTATTGGGCTTGTGATGGGTATAAAGGTTTCGTTAGGAGTTCACAACTAGCACTCCTTGGATTTTTGGTCCGAGGCCAAAAAGAGGGGTCGCCTAATCAAAATGGGTTTTGTGCGTGTAATGTGAGAAGGGGATAGAAAGTGGGCAGAGTGTTTGTAGATAGGCTTAGCAATGGAGGCAGTTGCAGTGAGACGATTAGGCAACGGGTTCATCCCCGCTGCAGATGGGTCTCCAATGTGGAGAAATGGGAACCTTGGGGCAGCCAGTAAGGTCTCCTTAAGATTGAGTTCTGGTTTTTCCAGGCAAAAATCTGAGGTTTTGTGTCTGGCGAGTAGACATGACAAGTCTGGGCTAGTGGGTTCTTCTAAAAGCGAAAATCTGTTTGCTTCTTCAAGGCCTGAGAATGGAAAGCTTTATAGGCGAAGAAGATCAGAGCTGCAAGTATGCAGAGCCTCGGCCTCTGCGGTCGTTGATTCAGTTGGGGATGAAGGTTCAGATGGTTTGGCAGTTGCAGCCCCAAAGAAATACATGGGTGTTGAGTTAATCACATTGAAGAAGGTCATACCTCTCGGGCTCATGTTTTTCTGTATTCTTTTCAACTACACAATCCTGAGAGATACCAAGGATGTGCTCGTGGTGACTGCCGAGGGAAGCAGTGCTGAGATCATTCCTTTTCTGAAAACTTGGGTGAATTTACCAATGGCCATTGGGTTCATGGTTGTGTACACGAAGCTCTCAAATGTTTTGTCAAAGAAGGCTCTTTTCTATGCCTGCATAATTCCTTTTATTGCCTTCTTTGGGGCTTTCGCCTTCTTGTTGTACCCACTGAACAATGTAATCCATCCAACAGCATTGGCTGACTCACTGCTCCAGTTTCTGGGTCCTAGCTTTATGGGGCCTATTGCAATATTAAGGATATGGTCTTTCTGTTTGTTCTACGTTATGGCAGAACTTTGGGGAAGCGTTGTGGTTTCGGTCCTCTTTTGGGGATTTGCTAATCAGGTATGCAACTTCAGTCTTCAATCCTCTGTATTTCCTTCAGTTTTATTTCTGTGTTTGACGTTACAGCATATTAGTTGCAAACACATGGGGGAGTGTATAAATAGATAGCAAGAGGGAACTAAATCCGATCTTTTGGTTAAATACCCATATCTATGACTACCAAGTATCAAGTTTTATTTTCTGAGAGAATAAAATGATATAGACCAATCGAATATTTATCTTCACACATGATCCACTATTATAGTCGTTTTATTTATGGATTGGTAGCTATGGTATGTATATCTTAGTATTGCAGCATGAGCAGGATAGTTACAAAACTGGGCAGGTTCAGATTTATTTTACTAGAGTGGCTGCTCTACACCTCAGTTGCTTATCCCTGCATGATGTGATTATGTTTACCATATTGGACTGATAGACACAACATATTCCATCAAGCGACAGTCTTGTTGAGTTGCTTATTGTATTCCATTACAAACTTTAACCTGACTCTGATATTATATTGGAAAATTTACAGGCTAGTATTTCAACTTTGTTACTTTTCTGCTGGTGGGCTGCCCTATAACTGACCTTCCTGACCGAGCAGGATTTATTTGTATTAATAGGTATCGAATGCGTTTGTAATAGAGAAATTGGCTTGTGATGCTTAAGATGGTATGAGCAACTTTGTAGACCATGTCACTGTTTTGCAGTTGGTATTTTATGGTATATGCTTTTATAGCATGGCTATGCAACTATTAGGCCATAGGACAGTAGTATAAATTAGGTCTTGAATGTTTGAAAAGTATTTGAATTAGTTTGCAATTATTAAAGTTAGTTAAAAAATGAAAATAAATCTTATTGGCAAATTACTAATCTTGGTATAAAATGAAAGAAAGTGTGTTGGCAATTAGGATGAGTAGCCTTTGGAAATTCCATATTTATTTTAATAGGTGTTGCAAGCTCCTGAAACTGAAATAGACTAGATTAATATAGCAACAAATCTTGTTTACTTTTTATTATTTTAAAACCATATCTAATGGAAAAATTATTTAAATTTTTACTTTGGGGTGTGAATTAAGCTGTCTTGTGGTAATTGTGGTTTGACTAGAATGTATGCAGCATCCTAGATGGAAATAAATACAACTTAAATGTTAAGGTCTAAAGATGGCTTGTTTTATTTTAATCGACCACAGATTACAACCGTGGATGAGGCAAAGCAGTTTTACCCTCTTTTTGGCCTGGGAGCCAACATAGCCCTGATTTTCTCTGGGCGAACTGTGAAGTACTTCTCCAATCTTCGGAAGAATCTGGGTCCTGGTGTGGATGGTTGGGCAGTCTCCTTGAAGGGAATGATGAGTATTGTGGTTGTTCTGGGGCTTGCCATTTGTGGAATTTACTGGTGGGTAAATAAATATGTAGTGGATGATCCTACACTTCCTAAGGCAGAAGCTCGTAAAAAGAAGGTATGCTTTCTTACAGAGTCAGTTTAAAAACATGATTTTCAGGAGGAATCCTCAACCAAGCTTGTCGATGTTTGTCACAGGAAAAGCCAAAGATGGGAATGATGGAAAGTTTCAAGTTTCTACTAACTTCAAGATATGTGAGAGATCTCGCCACTCTTGTGGTTGCATATGGTATTAGCATCAACCTTGTTGAAGTGACTTGGAAATCAAAGCTGAAGGCCCAGGTAATATATATTAATATTTGTATTGTTTATATCTGAGAGTCACTTATGCACATCAACTGTAATCTGTATTGAAAGCATAAAACATGCAAATGCAGTGCAAGTCTTTGCATGGTGTGCTTTTGCGCTAGAATGTTTTGCTCAGGAACATGTCAAAGATTTACAACAACTGACGACCTAGATTGGTACAGAGGGCTGTACCAACTCAACATTATTCTAATTATCCAATTACCGATACATTCCATCAATAACACACTAAATTTCATTTCATTCTTCTTCTTCTTTTCTTTTGCATCAATCATGACTGGAAACCGCTGTTCATCCCTCCAATACTGTCTCTCAATGCCCATGCAGAGTTTTATTCTTGTTAATGGCAGGTAGTGTAGACTGTTGATCTACCTTGAAATTTGTAGTTCCCTGAACCATGCTTAAACTTGTACGCACACACTTAATGCTCCTTAGTTACTCTTGTTCTTGCACTACCCTACTGCTCCGCTTGTATTGACATTCTGGTTTTTTCTGATAAATCTAAATAAACTTCATTGAATTCTTTAATGAAAAATAAACACCTAAAAGTGTTGTCATAAAATTTCTCATGCTCTGCTCTTCCAAAGGAGTCTGCTTTCTTATTTATACAGTAGAAGAGCACCCTATCTCTGATTACTCCAGCACCACAAAATCAAGCCATCAGGCTCAGAATTACTTTTTAAGCAAAGATTGTCTACTTGGTTTTGGGGACTTTTTTTGCCAATTGGATTTAAAGATATTTTGTGTTTCTGACAGTTTCCAAGTCCAAACGAGTACTCTGCCTTCATGGGAGACTTTTCGACATGCACAGGAATTGCCACCTTCTCCATGATGTTGCTAAGCAGAGTTATATTCCGCAAATATGGGTGGGGAGTAGCAGCTACCATTACACCAACTGTGCTGCTTGCCACAGGAGTAGCCTTCTTTGGTCTTATACTCTGTGGGGAGCCACTTGCTCCTTTTCTGGGTAAATTTGGTTTGACACCTCTGTTGGCAGCAGTGTATGTTGGAGCTCTCCAAAATATTTTTAGTAAGAGTGCCAAGTACAGTTTGTTTGATCCTTGCAAAGAGATGGCCTATATTCCTCTTGATGACGATACCAAGGTAAATTAGTTGTCTTCAAATTAGAGAGGTGTCTGTGTTCGCTATTTACATTTTCATTTTTAGGGTTTTACAATGGAGTATACAATTATACAGTAGGATGTATGATAATAATAATAGGACCAAATATTTGAAATATTGGCCTCTAGAATCCATTAATTTGTCTGCCTAGTCTGATGACTTTTGTTACTGCATCAATCTTCTGCTTATAGATAAAGGGCAAAGCTGCAATAGATGTCGTCTGCAATCCCCTTGGAAAATCTGGAGGTGCACTGATTCAGCAATTTCTGATTTTAACCTTTGGTTCCCTTGCCAACTCTACTCCCTACCTTGGTGGTATATTGCTGGTCATAGTGTTGGCATGGTTAGCAGCTGCAAGGTCATTGGACAGTCAGTTCACTCCATTGGTGAAGAAAGACCTCAAGAGTAAATATCTGGAGCGTAAGCTGTCCACAGTGACATCCAAGTTGAAAGGTTCTCTCAAAGCAAAGCAAGAGGTGGCTTATCGATTTATGAGTAGTCTCAATTCTAAGGGATTCATAGAGGGTAAATATGTACCTGTGGTGGATGGCGTTCCTGTTCTAAACGAGGAGCAGGAGCAGGAGCAGCAACAAAAGCAAGAAAAGGATGTTGTCGAAGTTGCTAATTTACATTTGCAGCCAAAACCATCCCGAAAAATTGAAGAGGAGGAAACCCAAGACAAATTTGTAGCTGCGGGTGAAGAGGATATTAAGGGTCCCGACTCGAATGGGTATGCAATGAAAGACTCTGAGACATTGGAATCTGATTCCACCACACCAATTGCCTAAGATGGGTGATTGACTGTACCAAACAAGAACTTGTACTTGTCATATGGTCAAAACTTTGTTTAAGGCGTGAACTTTGGTTAGATGGAGATTTGCGGCAGATGATGATGATGATAAAAGAAATGGGGAGCTTGCTTACAGATCCCCATTGATAGCTTTAGTAGGGGGAATAAAGAAGAGAAAATGAAGACCGGAGTGTTTTTCAAGTTTCTAGATCACTAATTTATTTCTTTTGGGCTTAACTAAATTTGAATAAGCATGTGTTTTCAGGAACTTAGATGCCAATGAGCAAATGTGAAGCAAATCCTAAATTGAGGGTATTAAAATGCAAGATGTAGAAGGATTTTTTTTTTTTTTGGAAGTGTGAAAAAGTTCCTTGTAGATTAAGGGGTTTTCCTCATCTAGAAAATAGTTACATTCCTAAACTTTTTTTATACTGGTTTAATGTTTTTGCTTTTTGAAAGTATAGATGTAAAATTAACCTTAAACTGATAAAACTTGGTGGTATTCACCAGAAAAAATGGCTTGGCAGTATTTTGATGACAAGTTATTGTCGAGTTTTTGGTAAAAACTTGTCAGTAATTTGTAAAATGTAGAGGAAAATTTGGTCATGTTGGAATTTTGTTTGTAAAATGTAGAGGAAAATTTGGTCATGTTGGAATTTTGTTTGTAAAATGTAGAGGAAAATTTGGTCATGTTGGAATTTTGTTTGCAAAAGAAGTTTAAGAACTTTATTTTTTCTATTTTTTGATTTTTTTTTTTAATATTTAAAAATGAATGTCATGAAAATTTGTATGGTTTGGAAGGTCTTAATTGAGCAAGTAGGGGCTTTGTTATTTGATCCTATCTTGTACTATAGAAAGAACCCTTCGAAAAGTGCTGCTCATCATTTGTGTCGTGAGCTTTTACCCTCCAAAACCCTTTAAAATGTATCAACTTTTAACTCTATTGTCACCCAAGCTTACACCTTACTCATAAATACTAACAAAAATTATATTATTTCGAACCCCCCTTACATTAACAAAATCTGTAAATATTAACATAAATATATATATTTATGATCATATAACATTATCATGTGAATTAAACTTATTTATTGATCTATAAATAATTCAAGATAAAATAAATTATATATGTATAAATAATAGTCTTTCAATCAAAATTAACTATATATTTATTTCAATTAAATATTTAAAGTGTAGATTAAATGCATATTTCATGTCAAAGATTGCCATCATAAACCCCATGTTAAAATAATAGAAGTATGAAGTTTGTGTACATTCTTATTCAAATTAATCTTTTCCATTAAGCACTATCTATTTTTTAAAACCAAACTTCCTAATATTATAAACTTTAAAAATTAAAAAATAATAGAACTTTAAAGTTATTGAATAATTTATTTATACCACACCATAAGAGTGTCTATCTTTTATATATATATATATATAATGAAATAAAATCTTTTAAAATAATTTAGTTAATAAAATAAATGTTATTTAATACAAATTAATTTGGATATTAGAGTTGGGACAAATATTTATAGTATGTAAAAATCAAATGTAAAGGTAAGGGTATTTAATAATTATAGTATATAAGTTGATTTTGGGTGTCATGAATTCAATACTAATTATTGTGAATATGAATTGATATAAAAGAGTTTATAGAACGTTATAATTGTTTGTCTTTCCTTTTTTGGTATTTGAATTTTATATAGTGGTGTCTCATTTAGGTGATTCTTGACTCAATAGGTGAATAGCATCTTTAAGATCAAACCTCTTGATAGGTTGAATTAATCATGCTGAACAATATCAAAGACAACATATGAAAACATGTAAAAGGTATATATGATTTGATGATAGAAACAATCCTTTAAATAAACATTACATGTCGCACAAAGTTGAATTTGGATTTGATAATTTGAGTTTAAGGTCATCTCACACGTCTTGGATTAAAACACTTCAAACCCAAGTAATGCAAAAATGGACACTAAGAATAAAGTGAATCTCAAAGGCTAGGGGTGAATGCATAGAAGTATCTACAAATTAGGATGAAATGAGAATAGATAAAGAAAGTCAAAGTATGAAAATTGTTGTAAATAGGGATGAAACAAATATGGATAGAAATTAGGCTACAAACCAAACTAAGCATGATAGTGTGCCCCTTATTAATATGTTATTATATTTGTTACACCTTGTTGATTGTTTACCACATACTATTAATTTTATGAGTAAATAAGTTTTTAATGCATGATTATATTTTGATGAAATTTCAAAGGATGAATGGAATGTATGGATATGCATTATGAGTTACTTTTTAAATGCTTTAATGATGCTTATGATATATGATGAGTTTGATTTGTATGTATCAGTTGACTACATACATGTTGCACTAAGTTGGATGCAATAAAGTTCCAAACACTCTAGAGGGGGAGGGAGAGTATCACCTAAGAGAGGAGGTTGGTATGGAAACCATTGGTATGTCTATCCGAGTAGATCCACACACGCACCGCACAAGGTAGGGTAACCTTGTTGAGTCAGCTTGAGTTTTGTGTTGTTAAGTGCTAAGTCTAAGTTTGTAGTTTCTTGGTTGATAGGGAAGTTAGGATGCTTGTCTTTAATTATTTATGATTGTTTAGTCAGTTTGAGTAAAAGTGTTAAAACCCTTGTGATGAGCATGAGATATATATTGTTTAAATATATATGTAAGGATGTGTATATATATATGTGTGTGTGTGTGTGATGGTGCAAACATATGTATGCATGAGCATACGTAGATAGCAACGTCTATGTATACCCATACATAGATACACAATATGTATGCAAACATTCACACACATATATACATATATATATACATATATATATACATATATATATACATATATATATACATATATATATACTATATATACATATCAATATATGAATATATTATTACATGATTATATATATATATGTGTAATTCATCGATATTATTATGTTTAAATAATGGTAATATATATATACATATATAATTACATGATTATATATATATATATGAGAACCGAGCGAAGACAACTATATATGGGGCGCCCCTCTCTCCCCCTCTCTCTAAATGGGGAGGGCTGGGGGGACCAAGTTAGGGCCGCATCTGGGTATCGTAGGGGCTTTTGCGTGGTGATGCCAGTGGAGAGCCTACCTCGTCTATTTGACCCTTTATGCCGAAGCATCCCTCTCTAGCTCTATCTGATTCGTCGGTCAACCTTTTAGGGCACTACCGTATTACTCTTCCCCCCTACGGCTATCCTCATGAACACCCACCCCCGATTATGTGGGTAGTAGGGGCCTCCCAGCCACCACCACCAACAACAACTAAAATCTCCCCCACATATATATGTACATATATATATATATATACATATTATAATAAAAAATGCATTATAATATATGTTATTCGATATATATATATATATATATATATATATATATATATATATATATATATTTAATCGATTGATATTGTGAATGCAAGATAAACTTGGGCTAAACATGAACAAAACACAAAAGAGTTAGTCATATTAGTGGATTAAATCACATACCCTATGAAATACTTGAACATACAAAGAAATGAAGACAAACTATATAAAAGCATGAAATATGTTCATGAAATATAAGCATGAAATCCTATCTAAGTACTCCAAACCTTCATCCCATAGGGATATTGGTGCCAAATTGATGTGGAATATGGCCCTTTCCCAATTCCTTGTTGAATAAGCTTCAAGATCTTGATGAACATGTGATGGATTTGATGCAATAAGATAGTGGATTCAAGCTCAAAAGATGAAAATGCATGTAGGTGTGGGTGAAAAATGTGTATAGTAAGCTTGCATGAAAAGATGGATCCATTTCCAATAGAAGGGCTTTCTATTTATAGGAATCAAGGGTTAGAAGAAGGGTAAAAACTAAGCAATGTGGGACTAAATGGAGGATCATTAGCCTTGTGACTAAGAGAAGCAATGGGGATATGTGCCATATGTGTGTGCACATCTTGGGAGAAGAGATGTAAGGAGTTAAGGCAAGGTGGCTTGTGTAAGAGGGATGTAAGAGGCTATTTAAGGAATGTGGGTGAGAATGTAAGAGACAAGATGGCATGGAAGAGGCCATTTAAAGCCTTTTGTAAGAGAAAGGTGGCTCTTGTAAGACCATTAAAGGCCTTTGTAAGAAGTTTTTAATATTTGGGAGGGAAAGTCAAATGGAGGAGTTATTGAGAGAATATCCTTTTTTGAGGGTAAATAGCCCATTTAATTATTTTGAAAAAAATAATTTCATATGTAAATTGGAAAGGAAAGGGATATTCTTTGGGAATATTCTCTTGTGAGGAAAATGGGTAATTAATTAATTTGAGGAAATTAATTATTGGTGCAAGTGGGTTTAGTAGATCATAAGTTTATTTAACCTTGGTGGGGTTAAAAGCTAGAGAATTGGCTAATGAAGATTAGTAGGTGTTTTAAGGTTAATTAATCCATAATTAATTAATCTTAGGTGGGTTATGGGTTTTTAGAAGATTATGACATTTAATTAAATAAATAGATTTATTTAATCAGATGAGAAGACATAGGGGTTTTAATTAAATGATTTACATTATTTAATTAAATGGGATGAGAATTAGGAAGAAAGGGGTTGATTAATCCAATAAAATTAATTATTTGATTAATAGGAGAAAGTGACAAATTTTATTAAACAATATAGATTAGTTAATTAAATAGTTAGCTAGAAGTGATTTAGGATGAAATGATGTTCATAATAAGATTCAAATGCGTAATACCGATCAAGACTATTCAAGTGTCTACAGATATATGTGTGTGTGTGTGTGTGTATCGATATATACATATTATAATAAAAAATGTATTATAATATATATACTGTGTGTGTGTGTGTGTGTATATAAAACATAAAAAATAGAGTCTAGGGTTCAAAACATATAGGGTTTTATATTAAATTTGGAATGTTTCACCAAACTTACTATAAATAGAAAGGAAAAAATGGCGTGTAATGAACCTACATATTTTATATTTTATTCAGGAAATGAGATCCTCAAGATAGAATTAACTTTCAACCCTTGGGTGAGTCAATTCTATGGAAGATCTAACAATTTTCCTTTATGTGTATGGGGTAAATATGACTGAAATGCACTCTTGGGAGACAAATGAAAATACATAATGATCCCAATTATGCGATGTAACACTTGTATCTTCAATTTAAAACATAACACTAAGAGAATCTGCAACTTCCATTTAGATTTGTGAAGTCTAAATTATTACAAACATGTCATAAAAAATGCTACAAGGTGTCCTTTTGATAGAAACAGTGACAAAAATGACTGAACAAGGGTTTTGGGAGAAAGATTAAATATCAAATGCACTCATTTATGACATGTAAAGGTTGAATCCGGTAGATGAAACATAGGACTATTATAAACAATAAATATTTGACAGATATGAGAAGAGGAAAATGTTGTGCACCTATTACAAAATGTTGTTTCTAGAAGTTGTCTTGGGACTCATTCGCCTATAGGCTAATGAGTCCTTTTTACAAGAATTAAAATTTGATTTCACAATCCTTGGGCCTTGGGTCTACACTTCTAATTCCCCCAGGTCCCACTATTGGAAAACCGAAAATGAATTCGAGATATGAGTTTATGTGAGATGACAACAAAGGTGACAACAAATGCAACTTCTTGCAACTTTGAAACTTTTAGATCTTCAACTTAGAATCTACCACACAAACACAAGAGGGAAAAATTATTCATTTTTGGTGAATGGGGGTTTACATTGGTCAAACCCCATTTTGGTAATTAGACCTTGAAATGAAATAATGGAAGTATGAAAAGAATGAAGAATGAACAATACAGTGTTGAAATTCAACAAACCCTTGAATAAACCTTGGAAAGACTAAAATATTGCATGAGATGGCTTCAATGGATGTGGATATCGATGCTTGAATATTGCTTTGAATCTTTGATTTGAATGATTGGATTAGATCTTGAAACCTACATCACAGTGTTAGCTCCAAAAACATGCATGAATGAACATAACTTTGACATGATGAAAGGATCTTGAATGTTGCAATAAATCTCTGATAATTCTATTCTTGAATGCTCTTGATCATCAAATTTTCTCTTGTGAAATTTCTCTTGAAAGTGCTCCTGAGATATCTTGAAAATCTTCTAGGTGAAACTTAGAAAATAACTTTGTATTTATAGGTATGTATCCTTAATTTCCTGAAATTCAAATATCACAAACCAACATTGAAATATGGATTTGGGGACCTTAAAATACCACCAAAAATATATTTTAAATTTAGGTTCAAAGGCCTAGGGAGGAATGGGTCCCAGGTCCCTATTCCTGGACGACACATTGCTCAAGGTAAAGTGTTATGTGTTGGCATTAATTATTGTTGGGTTTCCCCTTCAAAAAATATAATTTATTAGGCTTGTAAATGAATAAAAAGGTTTATTAACGCACAATTAAGTCCGTTTAATTAAGAGGGCCCAAACAAATGTGAAAATGTAAAAGGATACATTTTTCAACACTAAATTAAGACATTATTAATTCCATTTTAATTAGGGGGCCTAAACAAAGTGTGAAAATGTAAAGGGATACATTTTTCAACACTAAATTAAGACATTATTAAGTCCATTTTAATTAGGGGGCCAAACAAAGTGTGAAAATGTAAAGGGATACATTTTTCTGCACTACAATATATATATAAATACATACTTAATATTATATATATTATTGTTATTTTAAATATGCGATGGAAGGCATATTAATGGCGAGTAAGCCACACATTATGGAGGTATGTATATGCCACACAATGGCATGACTGCCAACTATTTTTAATGGATTTTTAAAAACAATAATAGCCACCCAACATAGGCGCATGTATTGCAATAGAATAGGAGGCTGAAATACCACGGTAAGAAGCCAAGTTTTAAAAAAGTTTCAAACTTATAATGCAACATATGGAAGGAAGCTTGAACAACTAAATAACATGTGATTTACTATTTTAAGCCCACGACTTGGGGCGATTAAGTAAGAGGTAAAATTTGCATTTGATTGGGACTTATACATGCCAAATATAACTTTATCTTCTATATAAAAATCTGCCAACAAGTGTATAGGTCACGCCCAACAAGCCAAGTCAATTTAGGGAGTAATAGAGTTGGTTTTTGATTCATTTTACAATTGAAAATTTCCGAACTAAGTACCACAACTGGCATAAAGGTTTTAGAGGTGGTAGTAAATTATGCAAGGCATAGCTATCTTAATGGGATCAACTACTTCATTTCATTATAAAAGGATGCAGTTGTTCTTTATTTTTCTATTCATTTGTTGTTCATTTTGAGTACATTCATATTTTTTTTCTGAGCATAAGTTAGATGTAAGACTGTGAGAAGTTAGTGTATATTGAGCAAGTATATTGGGAATTTGTATTTCCAATTGTTAAGAGAGAGAGAGTGGAAGAGTTGCTCATTAGTAATTCATTCACAGACCATTTGTAATTCATTTTGTCACTAGTAAATTTTGACCCAATTTCCGACGAAAGGTCGTCGGAATTTCGATGAACTTTCGTCGGAGAAATTTCGTTGAAAAATTGACATTTCAAATTTCGTCGATTTTGCGACGAAATATTTCCGATGAACGGTCGTTGAAATTCCGACGAACTTTCATTAGAAATTGGGTCAAAATGTATCAGTGTGTGCATGCATATCGTCATTTGGAAGCTAAGAATAGAGAAGGCAACAAACTGAGCTTTTGAGTTTTGGAGAAAGGAATTACAGGAGTTATTTTAAGCCAGGCATGATGAAGATTTCTCTCTCTTTCTCATTTTGAAATCTAAATCTAAGTTTAGTATTATTTAAATATGATTGCACTATCATCGTATCCCTATTTCTGCAATAGGAAAGAAGAAGAGTGCATGACTAAACAGAAAGATTGTCTTTACATATGGCTATATTCGAAATATAAGAGATAAGCTACATATTGAATCATGAAGTGTATGACAAGAAATTATCTTGATCATATTGCTTGAGTAACACATTTAAGGAAAGCTAAAATAAGATAACAGGATAATATCCTAATAATAAAATTTTGTATTATATTGTTTGAATGAGTTAAGTTGTTTTTCAACATAGGGACAACAAGTTGTAATACAAGAATGTTTATCTTTAATATCTATTGAATGATATTATGATATGAATACCTATGTGTATGGTAATATGACCATGGGTAGAGAACTTACATTCTTGGAAGTTTATATCCCTTATATTAGAAGGGTAGGTTATTCCCTAGGGTTAGGGTATACACTTGAATAAGAGGCAGTTGGACCCCAAATTTTACAAGTATGTAACAGGGTATTCAAGGGATTATGTCAAACTCTTATTTGGTCTTTGAAATCACTATTAGTGTGTCATCACTTTTGAATGAATTTTGTTTATGAATGTTAACCTTGGGGGTAAACCAAGAGAAGAGTTATCCATTGGTCACTAAAGTTTCCAAGTCGAGTAAGGGTGGGTGAACATACAACACCGCTTCATAGAAAGTGGATATATCATATATATGAAAACTCTAGCTAGAGTAGGTGTAAAAGTTGTTGCTTAGACTTAGTCAGTTCACTATGATCCAGGTTTGCATAACTAGTCAGTAGAATCATGCATAGTTGGAGGGTATCCATAGTTGTATGGTCATACTAGATATGTAGGACACAACACTAGATTCTTAGATGTGCATTATTAGAGGTTTCCATACCAAACTCTTCGTCGAAGGGTAGGGCCATTTTCTGATTAGGAAGATGTGCGGGGGACCTCTTAAGTTTGTGGTTGGAGGAAAAGCGCTTAAGTGATGCTCTCCCTCTTGTAGACGGTAGCCAAGGCTTGTGAAACATAAGAAGTGTGATCCAGATGAGGACACCTTGACCACTAAACTCTTGCGAGTTATGAATTGTACATGTTTATGATCATGAATCAATTGTAATATGAATTTGAAAGATGATTTTAATTTAATTGAAATTATGTAATGTTACTTCATTTATGCAATGATATGTGGAATTTATTTATGCAATGTATAATTATGTTATTGAAAAGAAAAAATTAATTTCCCTGTTTTTTGGAAACTTGTTTTTTTCACTTTCTGAGTGAAAACTTAGGTGAAAACCATTGAGTAAACTTTGGGTATGTTACATGTGGTATCAAAGCTACTAGGTTCAACACTAGGACCTATGGTCTCATTATGCTAGCCTATTATCCAACATTATCAATAGCTAATGTTTGGACTTCTTGTGCCAAGATGGTGTGACTCAAGATGACTGCCAAGAAATCAGTGATTGGCAATGCATGCTAATCGAAGGCCAAGAAAAAGAGAGGCCATAGTTAAAACCATAGAGGGAATTGATCATAGTGGAGAGATATGGATTGGAGATACCAAGATTCTCAGTAGTGCATTGTCGCACATTAAACTGGAGAGGAAGAAAACGAGGGAAGCAACCAAGTTCATACCTCCTATTTCCCCAAATGAGTATGATCCTCTACCACTCTCAAGGGATATTCCCACTGAGTGGAGTGTTAGTCCACCTTTGATTAAGAGGGACCCATGTTTGCGCTCGTCCCCTAAGCTTATTGTGATTGTATCTGATAGTGAATTTGAGGGATATACTCCCCTTGACTATTATGAATAGTCATCTTATGTATAACTATGTATTAAAGGATTATTAAAATCCTAATTATTATTATAAAAGAAAAGAATTGGTGAAAAATTGTGCAAAATTTTCTCTCATTTGCTTTGTTGAATGTGAATGAATGTTGAAATGTTAAATAAACAATTAAAGGAACTAATTGTATATCATAAATGAAACCTCTAGGTAGGATACTATCTGTAAGTATTGTTCAAACTAGAGCTAACCCTAGAGGTAGTCATGAAGTGGGTCAACCCACAGGGAACTCCGAAGAGAAACTAGATCAAAGATTAACTATGTTAAATGAAGCAAGAGATAGGATTGGCCACCTCGAGAAAGAGGTTAGGGGAACAGGTAGACCTGAGCAGGAAGACCCGAAGGAAGGAGAGGATGAGAAATCCAATAATCACACTACCTTAAGTGATCATAGGAATGTTGAATCTGAGTTGAGATTTGAAAGGTGTAAAAGAAACTGTCTTGAGATATGAGAAAGGTCACTCCTCCTAAGTTTGAAGCAACCACGAGTGGGGATGCTACTCAAGCATGGCTCACTGAGATGGAGAAGTACTTCAAAATAATAAATTATTTTGAAGTGACTAAGGCCATATGGGGAGCTTTTCAATTGTCTGGTGAAGCATCCACTTGGTGGATGAATAAGAAGATGTAGATGGGTCTTAGCTCATTAAATCTAACTTGGGATGAGTTCATCGTGATCTTTCATCAACAATGGATTCCTTAATTGTAATTCGATTAGAAGTTGATGGATTTCCAGAATTTTGAGATAGGGAGATTCCATTGTAAATGAATACTGAGAGAAATTTACTCGTCTTCTTAAGTACGTACCCTAGTACGAGAAGGATAAGTGATTTCAAATCCAAAATTTAATAATGGGTCTCAACACCCAAATCGAAGGTCAAGTAGATGTACATGGTCCTACCACTGTGTACCAAGTGTATGAGAAGGATATTAAGCAGGAGCAAAAGTTGGAGTCATTTTTTGCGTACAAGGAAACGAGATATAAGAATTTTAATTGGTCACAGTCCAATCAAACATTTAAGAAGGGTGACCACCAAGAATTCAAGAGGAAAGGAGATAGGGGGTTCCAGAATAATCGAAATGAAGCTAGGGGTGACCGTAGGGACAACAACAACAATAACCCCAAAAGGAGTGAAGAAAACTTTGGAAAGCCTCTAGAAAAGTGAGGGCCAATAGGAGGATGTTTCTTATGTGGTAGTGATCAGTATGCCAACCAGTGTCCCAACAAGACACATGGGGTGCAACCTCGTGGAAATCCATTACCCTCCCAACAAGCGACATTCCAACAAAGAATTCATGTGGCGCTAGATAATTGGCAAGAAAAGTACCAAATTACTCCAATTGAGGTTCCAAGTACTTTACTTGGCATTACCAATTTCAATTTTAATAGACATCGGTGCTACATAATGTTTTGTATCTCCTAAAGTACCAATCAAGTTAACTAGGAAAGTTGGTTACATGGCAAATTCTTGGTCTATAGAATATGCAAACCAAACAAAAGAAAAGGTAGAGCGGTGTTTATTTGAGGCAAGGGTTGAACTTCCGAGTTTCTTGACGAAAGTAAATATTTTGTAGTCCCCTTAGGGTCATATGATGTCATTCTAGGGTTGAATTGGCTATCGAGGCATAGGGCCAAGGTCAACTGTTATGCCAAAATAGTAGAGTGTCTAGATGACCTCGAGAACATGGTATACTTGCAAGGTACACCTAGGGAAGTAAAGTTGTGGCAAATCTCCATCGTGTAGTTGCATAGAGCCAAGAAAAAGGGTTGTCAACATTTTGCAGTTAAAATGGAAAAGTTGAATGAGTACTAGGAGTTCGACTTTCAAGATGACTCGATGTACTATGAACCCCGAGATCTTCAAGAAGCTGAAGAAAGATAAATAATGGAGCAAGAAAGATTGGATATGGAGAAATATACCATTTTAAAGGACTTTGAGGATGTTTTCCCAAAATAATTTCCTAGGTTACCTCCCAAAAGAGTATTTGACTTCTCTATTGATGTAGTTCCAAGGTCAAAACCTATATCCAAGGCTTCATATATGGTGACCACAATCGATCTAATGGAGTTAAAGGCTTGATTATAGGAATTGTTGTCAAAGGAATTAATTAGACCTAGTGTATCACCCTAGGGAGCACTAGTGATATTCATCAAGAAGAAGGATGGTACACTACGCTTATGTATAGATTATCATTTGCTAAATAAAGGAATGATAAAGAACAAGTACCCCTTACTGCATATCGATGATATTTTTTATTAGATGCATGGGGCAACAGTATTTTTGAAGATCGATTTGTGATCGAGATACCATCAACTTAGGCTCAAGGATGAAGACATTCATAAAACAACCTTGAGAACAAGGTATGGGCATTATGATTTCACAGTCCTACCCTTTGGATTAACGAATGCGCCTGCAACATTCATGAACCTAATGAACAACGTATTCAAGGATTGTTTGGACAAGTTTGTGTTAGACTTTTTAGACGAAATTCTTATCTATTCTAAGAATGAGGAAGAACATCTCCAACACTTGAGGATTGTTCTCCAATGTCTGAGGGAGCATAAGCTTTATGGAATTTTTTCAAATTGTACCTTCTTCCAAAATAAATTATAGTACTCAAAGGAGGCGTTGAGCCAACTAAGATCAAATTAGTACTAGAATGGCTAGCACCAAAGAATGTGAATGAAGTCCGAAGCTTTATGGGTTTGGCTGGATACTACAGGAAGTTTGTAGCTAACTTTTCTAAGATAGTTTTTCCCATCACATCATTGCAAAGGAAGGGGGAAATTTTTTGAGTGGTGTTGGTGTAGCTACCCTTTAGAAGATGCTAGACAATCAGCTGAAAACACCAACAAGTGGTCAGAAAAATGTCAATCAGAATTCAACCAACTAAAGGAGAAGTTAGCTACAACTCCAGTACTTAAAGTACCAAATCTAGAACATGATTTTTTGTCATTACCGATGCTTAAATAAAAGGTCTAGGAGACATATTGATGTAGGATGATTGTGTTATCACCCATGAATCTAGGAAATTGAAGCCATATGAACAAAATGACACTCCACATGACCTAGAGTTGACGACAGTTGTTCATGCTTTGCAAATGTGGAGGCATTATTTTCTTGGGAAACCATTTGAGTTAAATACCAACCACCATGGTTTGAAGTATTTGTTTACCCAACCAAATTTTAATGCTCGACAGAGGAGATGGCTTGAGTTGATATTGGATTATGATTTTGAGGTTATTTACTACTAGTGGAATTTTCATATGATAATTTTTATCATTCTGCTATCAAGATGGCTCCATTTGAAGCATTATATGGAAGAAAGTGCCAAATTCCTATAAGATGGGATAAGCTAGAAGATAGGATTAGCCTTGGGCTAGAGATGCTATCAAAGATTGAGGAGCAGGTTAATTTGATAAAGAAGAGGTTAGCGGAAGCAAATGATAGGAAAAAGAGTTATGCAGATGCTAAGCGTATGCCTAGACGTTTCTCATTAGGAGAGAAGTTTTTTCTCATAGTCAAGCCTTATAAGAGTTCAATCAAGTTGGGAAAGTCATCCAAACTAGCTCTACATTATGTAGGTCCCTTTGAGGTCCTCAAAGAATTCAACCCTATTGCATACCGAATTGCTTCACTACCAACTCTTGCCAAGATGCATAATGTCTTCCAAGTGTCATACCTTAAAAAGTATATATTGGGAGGTAATCATATTATTGATTGGAATGCTTTATAGTTACATGACCCAAGAGTGATAATAATCAAGCCTCTTAGGGTGCTTGAAACACGTAGGCTTCACCTATGTAATAGAGAGGTCTTTCAATACAAGGTCTGGGTATGTGCAGGATCATGATGGGCCAAAAAGTAATGATATGTATGTGATATGATGACCCATGTGGTTGAGAATTTTTTTTTTACCCAAAATTGATGAAACAAAAAGAGTTTTTAAAGGAGATTCTCAGCTTTCCACCAATATAAATTATGCTTTACTTTGAATTTAATAAATAATTATTATTTATTTTCTATTTGAATTACGACTAAAGTCTTGATTGATAGGCTGATTGAAAAACATCTATAGCTTTCAAACGGTATCACATTTTTTGAGTCCAAAACATGTGTCACATTTTGTGCTTCACATACTATAGGATTAAAAAAAATAAAATTGAATTTCATGAAGTTTTGACAAAGTTAAGGTGGTTAGACATACAAGTTTTTTATATTTTAAAAAAGTTGTAATAAAAAATTCATAATTAATTATTTACTTGGAAAAAAATTACAAAAAAATATGCATCACATCGGGACATGAGTCCTCTACTTATATATAAAATATTATAAACAAATATTATCATTTTATTGTGGTTAGGGTGGTTAGACAGACACCTACTTATTTTTTCCCTAAAATTTAAGTACTACTGCATTGAAATTTCAAATTTTCATCATAGATTTTTTTATTTTTTAAACAAACCTATTAGTTTAAAAACTAAATTCAATTTTCTATAGATTCTATTGTTACAAATTTTTGAAATAATATAGATAACTTATTCAAATTTTTACATCAAGTTGCCTAGCTCTGATTTTTCTGAATTTTATTGCCACTTAAGGGCCTGTTTTTTCCATGATGATCCTGCACATACCCGTCTAGTGGAATCAATATGCTGAAGATTCTGCTCCCTGGGAAGACTATCTTGAGATTAAGCAGAGACTTCCTCATATTGTGCAAAATTTTGAAAATTCTTAGAAACAAGTAATGCTATGTCTACCATTTATATTTTGATACTTTAAATCATCGGGGACAATGATTCTCAAGGGGGGGGATATGTTACACCCCATTGATTGTTTTCCACATACTATTAATTTTATGAGTAAATAAGTTTTTAAATGCATGATTATATTTTGATAAAATTTCAATGGATGAATGGAATGCATGGATATGAATTATGATGAGTTATTTTTTAAATGCTTTAATGATTCTTATGATATATGATGAGTTTGATTTATATGTATTAGCTGACTACATACATGTTGCACTAAGTTGGATGCAAGAAATGTTTGAACCCTCTAAAGGGGGAGGGAGAGTATCACCCAAGAGAGGAGGTTGGTATGGAAACCATTGGTATGTCTATCTAAGTAGATGCACACATGCACTGCACAAGGTAGGGTGACCTTGTTGAGTCAACTTGAGTTTTGTGTTGTTAAGTGTTTAGTCTAAGTTGATAGTTTCTTGGTTGATAGGGAAGTTAGGATGGTTATCTTTAATTATTTATGATCATTTAGTCAATTTGAGTAAGAGTGTTAAAACCATTGTGATGAGCATGAAACATATATTTTGTATTAAATATATGTAAGGATGTGAATGTCTAGGATACATATATGTATGTATATATGTGATGGCACAAACATATGTACTTATGTAGGTATGAGCATACATAGATATCAATTTCTACGTATACCCATACATAGATACATAATATGTATACTCATATGTAGACAGGTAATACATATGCGAACATTCATATATATATATTTTGTATATATACATATATATACATATCAATATATCAATATATTATTATGTTTAAATAATGATAATATAATATATAATTAAATGACTAATATATATATATATATATAAGTCAAATATGTATTAATATATGTATATTTAATCGATTGATATATAAATATGTGTATACATATATATTGATATATATATTATAATAAAAAGTGTATTATAATATATATATATTTTTTGATACATAAACAAGTTTGTATTATATGCAAAATGATTTACATTGAGATACAATGGTAGTTGTTCATGCATGCCCAAATCAAAGGAACCCCCATACAATTCATACAATTCATTTCCCCCAATGGCAAAAAACCCACCCACAAATCAGACCTCTAGACACAACAAATTGCATTACTACACAACTGGATTCGTGCCACCTTCACCAGGGAAACATCGTAGTAAACCAACCAGATTGACATATTCACCAAAAAAAGATAACCTTCGTTGATGTTGCATGTCAAAAACATCAACCAAAAAAAACCCCTACCACACTATCAATCGAGCAGCGCACCCATAACTTGCAAGTATTCATGGAAGAGGCCCCTCAGTCAGCCCTAATCATTGATTCCAGGTACAAAAGATGTTTGAGAAAAATCACCTCGCACAAAGCAAGAGCCCTGTGCTCTTTCAAAGAATTGCCTTTGATATCTAGGAGAAAGGGATATCTCTTCAAATAATTCCTAGAATGAAAACCCTGCTCATGTCACGTGGAAGAGTCAGTCCCACACCTAGCTTCATAATTATCAGCACCTCCTCGATGCCACCAAGAAGGTCCACCATTACCAGCTTCCGAGCAATAAGGAGAATCATTGCTTTGGGCAAGTCCAGATTGAGGACTGAATCCATGAAGCGAGACACAATGTCCACATTCGTGCGATAACGCTTAGAGGATGTAAGAAACTCCTGCCCCAAAATTAGTTTGTAGGCTTCGATTTTCAAAGAATCCCATTCCATAAACACTGACCTCAGTTGACTATCTGTTATACTTCCCATAAATTCCCAGAGCTTCCTTGATGCTGTGAGCCGAACTGGAGTCTCCATCTTCGCTCCAACCACTAACATGCCAAATGAAAAGCCTAGTGATGCTTAAAAACCCACAAAATGCGTGAGTGTAAATGCAGGCCTTACAAATTGCAGATGTCGTCACCTCAGTGATGCTATCAGAGCCATCGTGGACACACGAAGGTAGAGATTGGATGAAGCCTTGAATTACTAACAATTCCCTGTATCGCACCAACATGGGAGATTTCCTGAGCCAACTCAACAATGCCACGATAAGAAGCCAAGTTTAAATAGAGTCAAAACATATCACACAACATATAGAAGGAAACTTGACCAAGTAAATAACATGTGGTTAACTTTTTTAAGCCCACAACTTGGGGTGACTGAGTAAGAGGTAAAAGTTGCATTTGATTGGGACTTATACTTGCCAAATATAAGACATTTTATGATGTATAAAAAGTTTCCAGCAAGTGTATAGGCCGCACCCAGCAAGCCAAGTCGATTTAGGGAAGTAATAGAGTTGGTTTTTGATTCATTTTGCAACTTAAAATTGTCCAGCTAAGTACCACGGCTGGCAGGACGGTTTTAGAGGTGGTAGTAAAATATGTAAGGCATAGCTATCTTAATGGGATCAACTACTTCTCCATTTCATTATAAAAGGAGGTAGTTGTTCTTTGTTTTGTTATTCATTTGTTGTTCATTTTGAGTGCATTCATATTTTATTTTTTTAGCATAATTTAGATGTAAGATTATGAGAAGTTAGTGTATATTGAGCAAGTATATTGGGAATATGTATTTTCAATTGTCAAGAGAGAGAGTGGAAGAGTTGTTCATTAGTAGTTCATTCACAAACCATTTTCAATTCATTTTGTGCATACATATCATCATTTGGAATCTAAGAATAGAGAAGGCGATAGGCTGAGCTTTTGAGTTTTGGAGCAACGAGATGCAAAAGCTATTCTAAGCCAGACATGATGAAGATTTCTCTTTCTCTTTCTTATTCTCATTTTGAAACTTGAATTTAAGTTTAGTATTGTTTGAATATGATTGCATTATCATCGTATGCCTATTTCCTACAATAGGAAAGAATGAGAGTGCATGACTAAATATAAAGATTGTCTTTACATATAGTTATATTCTAAATACAAGAAATAATTTGCATATTAAATCATGAAGTGCATGAAAAGTAATTATCTTGATCATATTGCTTGAGTAACACATTTAAGGAAAGCTAAAATAAGATAGTAGTATAATATCCTAATAATACAGTTTTGTATTGTATTGTTTGAATTAGTTAAGTTGTTTTTCAACATAGGGAAATAATATTGTAATAGAAGTATGTTTATATTTAGTATCTATTGAATGATATTATGATATGAATACCTATGTGCATGGTAATATGAAAATGAGTAGAGAACTTACGTTCTCAAAATTTTATCCCTTTTTTCCTTAATTTGGGAATACTTAATATTAAAATGATCCTAATGTTGTCTTGATTTAGTGTTGTAATGTGTTTTACACATTCACGTTAAGTTTAGGGCCCTTTTAAACTAAATGGACTTAATTGTGCCTTATTTAGGGTGTTGTAAAGTGTACCTTTACACTTTCACACTAATTTAGCGCTTTATTAATTGATTGAGCTTGATTTACCTTAATTGGCCCCTTTAATTCAAATCCAAGCTTAATTAATTGCAAATTCTCAGGGATAAAACCTAACATTCATAAATCCATTACACAACACTTAACTTTTTAAGGTGTGTGTCCTAGGTTAGTGACCTAGGACCCATTCACCACATGGCGAATGGGTCCTCACTAAGTCCTAGGACCCTATTTTCACATAACATTTAACATTTCCCGAAGTGTGTCCTAGGTAAGTGGCCTAGGACCCATTCGCCACATGGCGAATGGGTCCTCACTTAGACCTAGAACCCCTCCTTGAAATATGTTTTTAGCAGTATTTTAATGATTTAAAATCCATGATTTTATGTTGGCTTGTGATATTTGAATTTCAAGATTTAATGATAAGATATGTATAAATACAAGGCTATTTCACTTAGTTTCACCTAGCAAATTTCAAGTCTTCAAAAATTCTAGCAAGTTTATGAGATCAAGAGCATTTTTAAGGCATTCAAGGGTAGATTTATAGAAGAATATTATAGTAATCAAGACTCATTTCATCATGTCAAATATTTAGTGCATCATGCATGTTTTTGAGCTAATGTGTTGATGTAGTGTTCAAGATATATCAAGCATATCAAAGGCATTGTTTCACATCAAAGTTCATGATCAAGATCTACATTAATTGAGGCCACTTCATGCTAGTTTGAATATCTACAATCCAATGTTCAATTAAGGTGTGGCGAGTTGTGACATTGCATTTGTTCATTCATCATTCCTTCATTCTTTTATTAATTTCAAGGTTTAATTACCAAAACAGGGCTTGACGAAGGAAAACCCCTATTCCCTAACAAAACAACAATTTTCTCTCTTTGATGTGTGATTATAGGTTTTAGGTTGAAGATCAATTGGAGAGAAAAATTGTAAAATTTGTCAAAGTTGTAAAATATGCAAGAAAAGTTGTCAAATCACAAAAACTAAGCTACAAGTTTTATTCTTGGCTTTCTGACAATTCTTGACTAAAATCTATGAGTGCAGACTGAGAGGAACAAAACCCAAAAACTGATTTTCTAGAGCCTTAGCCAGGACCCATTCACCATAGGGTGAATGAGTCCTTAGTGAGGTTTGAAAAAACACTTTTGGTGAAAGGTACACAACATTTTACCCTTTTAAGACCTGCCTTTTGACCGCTATATCAGTTAGGTTTAATTTTTGTTACTCATGTACACATTATTGCTTACATATTGAATGAAATATAGAAGAATAGGAGGTTCATCTTAATCATCCATTTTGGTGAACCACATTTTTTGATGTTTCACCCTTATATCAGAAGGGTAGGTTATTCCCTAGGGTTAGGTTATACACTTGAATAAGAGGTTGTTATCGAACGTCTATTGTTACAAGGTATTCAAGGGATTATGTCAAACTTATTTGGTATTTATATGAAAACTTTGGCCAGACTAGGTGTAAAAGTTGCTTCTTACACTTAGTCAGTTCACTATGATCTAGGTTTGCATAGCTAGTTAGTAGATTCATGCATAGTTGGAGAGTATCCATAGTTTTATGGCCATACTAGATATGTAGGACACAATACTAGATAATCATATGTGCATTTTTAGAGGTTTCCATACCAAACTCTTTGTCAAAGGGTAGGGCCATTTTCTAGTTAGGAATATGTGTGGGGGATCGCTTAAGTCTATGGTTGGAGGAAAATTTCTTGGGTGATTCTCTCCCTCTTGCAAATAGTAGCCAAGGCTTGTGAAATAGAATAAGTGTGATCTAGATGAGGACACCTTGACCACTAAACTCTTGTGAGTTATGAATTATATATGTTTATGATCATGAATCAATTGTAATATGAGTTTGAAAGATGAGTTTTATTTACTTGAAATTATGTAATGTTAATTCATTTATGCAATGATATGTGGAAGCTATTTATGCAATGCACAATTATGTTATTGAAAAGAAAAGAAAATCATTTCCATGTTTTTGGAAACTTGTGTTTCTCACTTTTTGAGTTAAAACTTAGGTGAAAACTATAGAGTAAACTTTGGGTATGTTACAATATTTAGACATTCCTATCAAGGTGGGACCAAATGGGAAATGACATGAAAATTATATGACAAAGATATAAAGAGTGTTTAGATCAAAGAATATGGCTTAATGTGGTTTTTACAAGGACATGGTTATCTCCTTTAAATGTGCTAGGGCATCATCATCCTCTAGCTAAGTTGCCAAAATAAAACCCAAGAAAAAATGACACCCTATACAATGTCATAATTTTTCCTAGCAATTCGCACACCCTTGGTGTGAGTATGGGACTGAGAAATTAACTTAGGAATATATTTCTTCTTTTTTTGGACAATGGTCCAATATATATCATCTCTAGATCCACAAATTGAGGAGAGAGGGGACGAGGATTCCTCTTCGATGTCTCGATTGGGGGAGTCACATGAGGACACCTAGCTAGAGAAGGAAAATGTTGAATGAGAGCCACTACTAGAGCTAGAGAAACATCGGCACCACCCAACAAGGAGGTGTGATATAAAGGAGGAATAATTATCATCAAATTGGAGGATAGAGCCACAACAACTAGCTCAAGTTTCACCAACTTGGTGCCACCTAGAGGCTTAGGAGACTTTGAAGTAGAATATTCAAAAACAATATCCATTGTAACATTTTTTGATAAAGAATTTTCCACAAAGATGAAGATCTTGAGACCTTGTGGTGTGGGAATTCCAACACCAAATGTCCTATAGTAAAGCACCTCTAGCATCAAAATGGGATGCCTTTATAATCAAGAATCTAGCTCCAAGACTGATCTACTACTTGTAGAATAATCTTTGTGGGAAGGGACTTGAATAAATCAAAATCCACTAAAACATGAGCATAGGTAGTATGAGAGAAATGATAGGTGATGAGGTCCACCTTGATAAATCAACCCAAAGAATTATTGATAGCCTTATAACTAGAATCATATCAAAAACAAAGAGGAAGGTTCAAGAGACAAATCCATATTGGCATAGAGGTAGAGGGTTAAAAGTGTGGCACTAGGGCTTTAGTAAGAAGGTTTGATGGACCCAAACCTAAGAACACCCTTCCAATATAACATCCTAACTAGAAACCAAATTGAAACACCACCACAAAAAAACCTATTGGATAGGTGTAAATTTTGATTTTCCCATCCATGAGGGGATGCCACAATTTTTAATCCTCTTATTTAAAACTAGGAGTTGCAACCACACCTTATCAAATATGTAAATCACTCATTTTTTTAGAGAAAGACTTCTCATTATCTAAATCATCCTCTCCTAGTACCACCATCAAGGGAGGCAAAGAACATGAGACTACCATTTTCCCAAATATTATGTGGGCATTCAAAGGAACAAAACCAACAACACCCTTTATAGGAGAGCCAACAACACCAAAGTGAATAGTCTTACCCATAGGAGGGGTGAACACAAAATCATCAAAATGGGTAACACTCAAAAAGACTAGGGAACCACTTAAGATACAATCCCATCAAGGAAGGAGGGATGAGCTTCTCCAAACTATTCAAAACTATCAAACCAATAGATGAGGGAAAATTATTTTTTTCAATAGTCAATGCAATATCATGTTTGCTAAAAATAGAGGAATCTTCATCAACACCAACTACCACAATAGTGGAAAAATTGATCCTCCTACAAATAGGTGCATACCTCTTTAACTGAGAACTAATAGAACCCACATGACTCAACCTAAGGGTGTCAATAAATTTAAGAGACATAAGGTCATGAATAGGAATGAGCTCATCATGGGTAGGAAGAGAAGGGGTAGAGGTCATTTCAAATGGTAAAAATACCTACTAAAAAATAGAATGTAATATTGTAGTTTTAAATTTAGAAATTGTGTTACCTTAGTTGCAGAAAACAACTAATAGTCTAAGGTAAATAGGAAGGACAAGGTCTTGGTGGCTTCAAATTTTCTTCCTCATAATTCAAAAGTATTTTGAAAACATTTTAGGTCTCCCCAAAACTTCAATGATTTGATCAATCATTACAACATGGGCTAAGCTTTCATTCCTCTTCAATTTTGTGAAGTAGACACATCATTTGAATAATCAACCCTTGAGGTTCTTCAAACATCTTTGAGAAAATTTCTTCCCTAAAAAAAATTGGAGACTTTAAAGACTTATGGGATCTCTCCAATATTTGATAGAAGTATTAGAACAACTTAAGGCTAATTTCAAGAGCACTTTTAAGGACTACCATCTCTCCTCTATAGTCTCTTGTACCTCCTAATGGGCCTAGGAAAGAACTAGTTTTATTCCTTTTAGTTTATGTATTTTAACATTTCAAGATGCTTATCTCATAGACAATCGTGAACCTTATATATATTTTATGTCTTACGCATCTTGAACTAGACTTTACCATGTGAAAATATAATTATGATATGATGATGTTTGCATGGATAAATGCATGAATGTTTATGGAATTCAATAGGATTATGTGTTAATTCATGGTTGATTAATGATGTGTATACTTTAGATGAAACTAACCTCTTGCAGCCAGAAGAACTATAGCCCATGGCAATTGGATTGACCAGCCCGCAACCAAAGGATTTTAGGAAAATTTTAGAGGGGAGTCTAGAACGTTGAGGACATGATAGTTACAAGAAATAATGAAGGTGATCATTGAAGTAGTCAATCGTGAGTCACCAGATCATCCAACAAGACGATGAGAGGAAGAGGAAGTTTATAATGATAAGGAATCCAACATGATTGTTTTCACATAGCACATCTCAATCAAACCATTAGGGTAGAGTTTCAATCCTATTTGTCTTCTTCTATCTTTTTCAATTATAGTTTCAGTTGCAAACACTTTGTATCTGTCTATTTTGAAGGAGAGTGGACATCTACATTTAATTTCTATTTTTAGTCCTTATGCAAATAAAACTCCTCTCGAACCTATATAGTTGGATTGGTGATTGAGGAGGAGATCTAGTTAGAGATATATGTTTTTATATTTATAGTTTTGTTTCATAGACAATACTTTATTGTTAGTTTTCTGTTATGCACTCATGAATGAAAAATTTATGAAGATTCTTATCAGATTGTAGAGTTTAGTTATATGTGTTGGGAAAATGCATCTCAACCTTACAATTATATATGAATTATTGTTGATAAGTGGTGACTGATTATGAAAATACTATACACTCGTAACGAGACGTGGGGTTCTCATTGACACGTCAAGGTTTTTTCCCGTTGACACTTCAAGGTTTTTTCCCATTGACACGTCAAGGATTTTTCCCGCTGACATGTCAATGTTTTTTTTGTTAACACGTCAAATGAAAAATGACCTTGTAAAACTATAATTCTAGAAGGTTCCAAAAGCTTGTTAAATAAGCAGGTGGGATGTATGTAGACGGGGGTGTATTCTAAGAGTCTGATAGCAGTTGGGTTGTCTCTTGTTCTCTGGTGGTGATACACCTGTGAGAAGCTTGCTTTGCAAGTATATTGTAATCTTTTGATTTCTAAATAATATATTGGGCGGATTTTGGAGTGTGAGGTTTTTCTCCCAAAAGGGTTTTCTCCACGTAGATCATTGTGTTGTGGTATGCATGATATTTGTGTCTATTTCTATTTAATTTTTTGTAACTGTTAAAGATTTTTAAAAGTTTTGCATTATTCTCCTCTCAAGGTTAGTGTAGGAAGTTGTTCTGCTACCTTAGCTTCCTTAAAATATGCAATAAATATGTTCTAGTATACTGTTATGATTATTTGATTCTAGTAGCACATATTTGATTTCTCCTATGGGTACAACAACTCAAGCAAGGGCCACTCAAGGTACTTTTTACCCACCTTAATTTCTATTATTGGATTAGATGTTTACATTGTTGCATTCATTTCACATAGATTCTCAATTACATGCATATGAATGATATCTTGTATCATGAATTATGCTCTATAATATGTACTTGAGTCATTCTTCAAAGAGTTCAAGTAGTTATAAGTAAGAGTCAATAGTGTTAGTGAATTGTAGAGTTCAATTTTAGCAGTTAATAGTTATAGTGTTAAGCTGAAGGAATCCATAACATCAGTAGCAGATTAAGTTATCTCCCATGTTTTTCAAGTTAACGCTATTTAATTTTTCAACCTTTAATTTTTTCCTATACATGTGTAAACCACCTATACTCGCTGATATAGGTCATGTAGAGTCCATGAATGCACATACAATGCTAGCATCATCAAAATATTATGAAGCCCTAGTTGATCATTTAATGAATTCTTTGCAAGGATTTAGTGAATTGTTTAGTTAGGAACACCTCCTCTGAATTGTATGTCCAACACCAAGTTGATTGAGCATTAGTTTAGGCCTTACATTTTTGGTGTTGTTGTTGGGGATGGTGCTACATTCATGGTTCTCTTGTGTAATTTCAAGCTTTCATAATTTAAATGTTTTGATTTTAGCATTAGGATAATTAGGTTTTAATCCATCAACACAAAAAATGTTTTACTGACACTATACAAGAGCATATGATCCAAAGAGTTACGACTATTATATGCAAAGGTGGAGAGATGCTTAGGGAATATTTATCCCCTCAACACATGAAGCTTTAGAGGATACTAGTGATCAAAGTGAACAGAGCGAGGGTATTCATGAAGAATAATTGTCCTTGACACCAATATCCACATTAGATATAGAGGAGACTTACCATACAAAAATCATCACCATGGTTGATGCTGCAGTGGAAGAACCACCAAAGCATGTGACTTTTGAGTTTCCCATTTCCAACCAAGAGAGAGAAACTACCCTAAAGAATATACCACCTTTAGCATTACCTATCTTTTATGGGTTGGTCACAGAGGATCCATATACCTTCCTTTTTGAGTTCGATGTTCTATATAGAAGTTATTATTATACTAAAGATGCACATAGAATCAAACTATTCCCAACAACATTGAAGGATGCTTCTCTGAGATGGTTTATGGGTTTGGGAAGAGATGTTGCTCCAAATTGGAATACCATGAAGACAAAGTTATTGGAAAAGTAACAGGACTATTATAGATGAATAGATAGGAAGAGAGATGACATATTTAGGATATCACAAAAGGAGGATGAATCCCTGGAAGACTACATGGAAAGATTTTTGTTTTTCCTTAAGAAATCCCACCAGAATAGACTCTCTAATGAGTCTTTAAAGTTGATATTATTAAGGGGGATCAATGAGGATTGTATGGATGCACTTAACCTCATTTGGGTAGGAGATATCTCTCGGGAACTATTTGAGGATATTTGCAAGGCATGTAGAAACTATTCAAGGTTTTTCACAAAGAAGGTTAGAGGAGATAGGACATATTCCATTAGCAAACCATCCAATGGAGTCTCAAGAGTTGAACTGAGTAATCTTTTGTCAAATATGGAGGATATTATCAGCCATGTTGCTATACAGTTCGACACCCTCCACATTAAAAAGAAGCAAGAAGAGGAAAAAGGAAGTCTTACATAATACTTCCCACATTGTAGATAGAGAAAGACTAATTGCAAGTGTAAGATGGTGGCTAGTATATATGAAGATAAGCAAGGGAAATCAAAATCTCATGCATTGGAAGGTGAAGATGGAAAAGTATTCTACATAGCTCAAAGGAAACCATGGTAGCCAAGATAAGGTATGCGCCAAGATCCTTTGAATTACATGTCATTTCCTAGTAACAACTAAAATCTTCCTAATTGGAATCCTCAATCTTGGGCCAATATGTAAAACCAATAATGGAAAATTCCTAAAACCAATTGGAATCAACAAAAAAAAAACATGTTTCCATCACAACATTACCAGGGATATAATTCTCAATGGCCACCCAAAAAAAACCAATGGAAACCTCAGTGGCAAAGAGGTCAATAGTGGAAAAATCAAAACATGAATTATCAATAGCCACAACATCCCTTATAGCCACAAAAACAAGCCATTATGCCAAACCAAACAAATCAAACACCACAACCACCTAGAGCACCTCAGTTTCCAGTCCAACCTACACCTAACCCCAATAACAAGCCTATTCAGCAGGCTTGTGCTAATGAAGTTGCTCAATACCCTACTTATGGGGTGGAGGTGAGTGATGTCCACCTCAAATTAGGGAAAATGTTGGCTAGGCCTTCATCCCCTCAAATCACTAAACTGGTAGATGAGGAACCCCCAAAAACACCTAACCCCAAAAGCACCCCAGTTTCCAGTCCAACCTACACCTAGCCCCAATAACAAGCCTATTCAACAGGCTTGCGCTAATGAAGTTGCTCAATACCCTACTTATGGGGTGGAGGTGAGTGATGTCCACCTTAAATAAGGGAAAATGTTGGCTAGGCCTTCATCCCCTCAAATAATTGAATTGATAGATGAGGAAGCCCCTATTCAATAGGCTTCTGCTAATGAAGTTTCTCAATACCCTACTTATGGGGTGGAGGTGAGTGATGTCCACCTCAAATCAAGGAAAATGTTGGATAGGCCTTCATCCCCTCAAATCACTGAATTGGTAGATGAGGAACCCCCTATTCAGCAGGCTTGTGCTAATGAAGTTGCTCAATACCCTACTTATGGGGTGGAGGTGAGTGATGTCCACCTCAAATTAGGGAAAATGTTGGCTAGGCCTTCATCGTCTCAAATCACTAAACTAGTAGATGAGGAACATTACCAAGGATATAATTCTCAATGGCCACCCCAAAAAAACTAATGGAAACCTCAGTGGCAAAGAGGTCAATAGTGGAAAAATAAAAACATGAATTATCAATAGCCACAACAACAGTTATGCCAAACCCAACAAATCAAATTCCACAATCACCTAGAATGCCTCAGTTTCCAGTCCAACTTGCACCTAACCCCAATAACAAGCCTATTCAGTAGGCTTGTGCTAATGAAGTTGCTTAATACCCTACTTATGGGGTGGAGGTGAGTAATGTCCACCTCAAATCAGGGAAAATGTTGGCTAGGCCTTCATCCCCTCAAATCACTAAACTGGTAGATGAGGAACCCCCAGTAAAGACCTTGGACAACCAACCTAATGAGTTTGAGTCAAATCAAGTTAACCAAACCAATCAAAGTCCAGAGTCTCCACTCCCGAAAAGATTAGCAATCCAAAAGCAACAAACACAAGATGAGATTGACTCATTGGGACAACTTAAGGATGTTTGCATCAAGATACCTCTTATCCAAGCCATTAAGGAGGTTCCTATCTATACTAAAATAGAGAGAGACCTATGCCTTAAAATTCCAAGCAAGAATCGAAACAACCCTTAGACTATAAATGTCCTAGGACAACTTGCAAACATTATGTTGGGAAACATAACTGTCCCCAAGTATGTAGACCCTAGGAGTCCTGTAGTGGATGTAAAGATAAATGACACTCTCATTAAGAACACCTTAATTGACTTGGGAGAAGTTATTAATGTGATGACTAAAGAGACAATAAATTTGTTACAGCTGATAGAACTCAGACCTACACCTATTGTTCTACAACTAGAAAATAGGTCCACAGTTAAACCTAAGGGTATAATTGAAGACTTGGTAATAACATTGGATTCATGGGAGTACCCTGTAGATTTCATGGTATTGCAACATAAAGCTAATCTTGGAGGCTACCCCCTCATTTTAAGAAGACCTTGGTTGGAACAATAGAGGCCTTTATAAGTTGCGGGTCTAGGAATATGATTATCTCTAATGGAAATGACTTAGAAATTGATCCTTTATCCATTAACCTAGCCACATGCAAGCCTATAACAAACCATTTGGCCTACTCTAGATGAGGAGGATCAATATTCCTTGCAAATCTTGATGACTATTGAATGCAATCCTTCATTAGAAAACCAAGATGAAGATGACTTGATAGTAAACATCATGCAAAATAACTATGGTAGGGACCTACAACATTAGGATTGTCTAGCATGTTTGTGAGATCCACTACAAAATATGATTCCTAACAACTCATTGGAGTCAATTTCTCAAATATTCCACACCTTTTTACCACACCAATGTGTCCCAAACATAGCAACACTTTACATCTCATTAGTTCAAACAAAATAAAAGACTTTAGAGATAATGTTGAGTAAATCATTGAATGTTAATAGTCAATTGACTGATATACAACATACCTCACTGATGAATGTGCTACAAGCACACACAATAACCTTTGCATGGGATTACCATGACATGAAGGGGAAAGACCTTGACTTGTGCATGTATAAGATTTATATCAATGATGGTTTTGTAGACACTTAAAAATCTCTTGAATGGTATCAGGCACTTGAATCAGGTATACTAACATCATTTCCTCCTAAAACCCATCCTCTTTTCACTTAATTGATTAAATTAGCCTAGCTATTTAATTGATTGCATTATTTTCACCTATTAACATAATTAATCTAATCAGGTTAATTCACCCCCTTCCATACTAACATTTTGTCTCATTAAATAAAATAAATCGAGTTATTTAAATTAAATCCCTAAGTCTCCTTATTTAATTAAATAACCCTAAGTTATTTAATTAAATATCATTCCACCTTTCCACCATTCATTAAATAATTATATTTAATGAATACCATTTAATTCTTGTAATCCCCTTAACTGTATAATTAACATTATTTAATTATCAATTATTAATTAATCTAATTCCCCCCCACTTGCAAGGGAATATTCTAAGGAAATATTCCTCTTTTGCACATTCCTCCAAAAGGGAATATTCCCATGGAATATTCCTTCCCCTTTTGGACAATTAAACTTTGTTTTAATTTGCTAAAATATCTATTTTCCTCACCCATGAAGATATTCTAAGGAATATTCCTTTTCTAACAAACTTACTTGACTTCATGTGCAAGTTAACTTGTGACCTCTTGTGCAAGTTAAAAGTGTGTTTGTTTGGATTAAATGTGAGCTTTTCATTAAATATCATCTTGCATTTTCAACCCTTGATGGGAATCCATGATCCATGCCTCTAACTTCTTTCATCCTTGACCATTGATTAACCTTTTTGATCTTAGCCCTTCATTTCTCATTTGCTTTATAGATCACTATTTGGAGACAAATGGATCCATCTTTTAACATCAAACTTATGTTGTTAAAATCAATCACAACCACACTCATATTTAACATATTTTTTAGTTTAATTGCTTGTATAATATCTTAGCTTCCATTAATGGCTTCCATGGTAACTTAGATGCATTAATTTAGCTTATCTATTAATTAGGGTTTCAATATTTTAGCTTAAAAATCCATTTATATTAGCTATGAATTCATGCATCTCCATCATTTTAACATAAAATCATGTTAAACTAGCTTGCATCATATTCATTTAGGTTAAAATCATGTTTTCATACATATCTCACAATCATTCCATCAATTTTCTTCAATAAAATTGACTGGAACAAACTCATTTATCCACAAGATTGGGAAAGGGTTGTCATTCCACATCAATGCAACACCACTCCCACAATGGGATAAGTTTCAAATGGATTAGAGTAGGAATTTTCAAACCTTTTGTAGTTTAGTATGCTTGGTTTTAATGAATGCTTGGTTTAATTTGCATTTGATTGATCCTGTTGGAGATTGATGTTAGTGGCTTAATTATGCTTCGATTCTTCATGGATCAAGCGTAATCAGACCATACTAATCCATCAGTCACATTCTGGCGCTGGAAGCAGGGCATAGCTGATCAAATTTAATCAATTTTTATCTCGAATTCTATTTTTTTATTCTTGTAGGATACAACGATGCTCAAGGGAATTTTAGCAATGCCTTTGTTGGGCATCGCCATATCGTCATTAAAACAATGATTCCTAATTAATACCTTGGCGCTGATTAAAATAAATGACGACATTGAATAATTTTAGAGGTATCAAGAATGTGCAAATGGCGACGCTATTGTCATCACCAGAGTTTTGTAGAGCGACACTAGAATTCACCAGAGCAACGCTCATTTGCTTTTTAGTGATACTATTGTGAACAACGATTCCCTTATATAGTAAGAAAAACAGTGATCAATTTTTAGCATGTGCTTTAATTTTTTTACTTCATCTGATCACTAACATGCCTTTGACTTTGTTCTGGTTTTTAGGCTAACTAGGTTTTGTAGGTTGGATGATAAAATTTGAAGTGAAGAAGCATTCTCATCTTTCAATTGGGTTTTAAAATGAACGCTCAAATGGGACTAAATTGAACCATCACTTCATCATTTTACTTTGGGTTTAGAAAAACTGAACAATACAACTTAACACTTCGTTTGGTGCTTAAAATAAACTCACCTTTGATTTGAAGGTTAAAATTAACAAGTGTTTTCTATGTCTTGTGATTTACATTCTCGGTATTGAAGGCATATGCACTTATCTCGCACCACTCGTTGATCTTGTGAATCAAAAGTGTTCCTTGATATTTTGTATAATCACCCACATCTTTCAATTTGGATTAAAATGAACCCCATGCTAGTGTAGGGAAAAGGTGTTGTGTGTGCTCTCTCCCTATTTCATGTGATCTAGGAGGTCAAACTGCAAATGTACTTCCTTTCTTTTGTTTATCTTTAGAGGGCCTACCTTCTTGCTTCAAAAGGAGGGAATGACCCAAGCGGTAACGAGCTAAATCCAAGCTCTTTCAAATCGCTATATAAAAATATGTTTGTGACAAAAGTCATAAACACCAGGTGTGGATGTGTCATACCGACAAGTGTCATCGTTAGTATCCGTGTGATACATCAAAATCTCTTCTTAGGAAGGGACTAGGAGGCATCTTGATTGAAACAATATTGAGCTAATCTTGTCGTGTGTATGGCCACCTTGAACGAAAGCCCTTATTACAAACCAATTGTTTAGAAGCCAAAAACCTTTATGATTTTTGGTGCAGGAACGGTCGTTCTGAAGCCACCCCATATTTTACTACTCAATTGTTGAAACAGAAAAATCCTTAGGATCTTTGGATCTTCGAGATTTCAGATTTGGTGGTCCCGAGAAGTGTGTGCCATGGAGGGGAGCTAGTGTCACCAAAACTCTAGTTGTTCGCATTGTCTTAGTGTTTGGAGAAATCTAAGTGGGGATTCAGTGAGTAGTATCTTCTGAACCTAAGGTAGTAACTGCAAGTGAGTCAGTTTAATAATTTTCTTGGTTTCAAAACATTAAAAACAAACATCAACAAAATCTTCCTCAAAATTTCAAACCCTTTGGTCTAAGTATGGATACTTCTTGACAAAACCTTGATATTGATGCTTGTCTTGAGAATTTATTCTTAGAGACTTCTA
The DNA here is from genome assembly GCA_007115665.2 of Sequoiadendron giganteum. Lineage (NCBI taxonomy): Eukaryota > Viridiplantae > Streptophyta > Pinopsida > Cupressales > Cupressaceae > Sequoiadendron > Sequoiadendron giganteum. Next base: position 663,829,656 of record CM021101.1, on the reverse strand, counting down.
AGTATTTTGGTTTATATCTCAATCCATACTTCCCAAAGTTAACATAGGCAACTATGGCTTGAACTTCATCCTTTTCACAAAATGGACCTTGTGAAAGTTATGATGATTTTAACATAGACATTCGGTATTGAATGCCTGTATATGTTCCTCTGCACTTCTTGATTCTCCATGCATGTATTTCGGGCAGAACTTCTCTGGGTTCTTTGGTAAGTCGTGGATTCCTCCAAGAATCGTCCCTAACGGGGAGGGATTATTCACAAAGTAAGCCATTGGTGGGATTGGTTGGGCAGGTGGTGGTGATGCAGGCCGAATTGGTGGTGACAAAGGCCTATTAGGTGGTGATGTGGGTGGATTTGGTGGAAATCCAGGTGGAGTAAGCGCTGGTGGTAACGTAGGTATTTCTACCCTATGAGCATGAGGTCTTGGTCTAACCGGGGTTTGAAGTTCTTCAAATAGTTCGTGATTAGTAGAGGATCTGAGAACCCTCTCGTATCCCTCCGGTGAAAAAGATCTTCCACGAGCCAGCTTGTCCTTTCAGGCCCTCCTTCTAGCACCAATTTCTGTTGATGGTTAAAATGACACAAACAACATTAAAACAAAATATTTCTACTCTATTTCTCCTGAAAAAGAAAGACAACATGTAGTATCCTAACTCCCAAGGTCCTGGTAGCTAGTTCTCAACTATCTGATGTCACTCAATTGGTTCATGCAGCTATAATATTCAAGGGGCCTATGCTGGTAACAAAGGATTCAAGCTATAACTCTTTTTATTGAAATAGTTCCTGTAAATCAATGGGTTTTAAATAAAAGAAAAAGATAGAACAAAGGGTTAAACCAGTAAGTATGAACCGAATTTATCTAGTATCTGGACATATACCTTCAACGATGAATGTTTCCTAACAGATCATAAAAACCATAAGACGATACAGTCTGTAGCATAATCTATACCACTGCATACATTTTAGGTGCTTAATTAATTTCACAATTACTCTTCACAAATATTTCAAGGATTTTCAACACAACACACATTCATTCATCATCAAAATTATAGATCAACAAAATTTTTAATAACTTCAACTCAATGACAATCTAATAAGATGATCCTTAAATCTGATTCCTTCAAATGACTTTCATCATTCAAGAAACTCTTATGTTCAACACAATCACTGCATATAGATAGATCATAACTTATCAGCCTTATCAAACAAACAATTTAATTCCAAACACCATCCTTCGAGTAAACCTATAATTCTATTAACTGTAAAAGATTAAGTACAATGTATCTCTGCAAAAACTCTACAAAATTCTATCTCTTAGCATTAGGTAAGCCAATCCAGTTCTCAATTAGCCAACCTTCAATATGATACCCATTTGGTATTTATAGATATACAAAAAGTTCGAACCTCACTTCTATTTTAGGCTTTCCACCTTTTTAGGAATTTAGACTCTCTTGGAAACTCAGATCAATTTGATCTTGAGTTCTTACATTAGACTTTCAGTCCTAACTAAAAATAGAAGATAGAATACAAGAGGAAGTCATACGCTCAAAAAGCTATTAGTGTTGTATGCATGCAACATGCAAAGAAGGAGAATCATCATGCATGCGAAGCTGGATTTGCTAGGAACTCATCGTAACTGGTGAACACTTGCTGTAGAGTCTCCATCTCTGGCCCATCAATCCAGTCATCTTCAAATTTAATCCGATCCAGCTCAGCTGCAACAAACTCCTTCATACTTTTTACCTTTATTAATTCTCTCCCTGTAGCCTTTATCTCCTCTTTGACCTCTACAAGTCGATCTAACATCAGCTCTCTGCCATCATCTCCCTTTTGCATAAGTCCTTGGAATCTTTCATTCCACTTTTCCTTTATTTGATTAAAAGGCATGCCCTCTTTTGTAAATGCATTTATATCTACAATAATGGCAATAGCTGCTTCTAATTCTTCCACTTGCTCAGTTAAATTATTTACAACTACCTGAATCTCATCCTTATGCTTGTTGAAAAAGCCAGTCCTAAACTTGAGTATGCGAGAAGTCTTCTCTACAAAGTCTTTGTTATCATCTTCAAGTATAGACTGTTCCAGAAGAGTTGTTAGAGGCAATGTATTTATCTTTTCTAACTTTTCACCATACCCCTTATACTCTTCTTCTTGTTTTTCTGATGCCTCAATATATTGATACATCCCTTTAATCACCCCTTCAATATCCTTGTAGGCTTCAAACCCTTTCACTAAAATCTCTCCTACCTCTTGGTTCAATTTATCTATCCACTTGTCTACCATCTCCGCCTTTCCTCTAACCTGCACCAAATCATCAAAAGTTTCAATAGCTGCAACTTGTTGTGACCTTGGAGAGGAGACACTCTTCAAGAATGAATGTAACTGATCCAATTGAGCTTTAAGCTCATCTTTCTTTTGTTTGTCCTTCATCATTCTTGATTTAGTTGTTGAAGCCACCACATCAATCAGATTCATTTGTTGATTCCTAGTGGGTCATCCCAAATTAATAGTACTCAATTGATAGTTCGTTAGCTGCATATCCCCTACCTCCTTTTCAGTCATAAGCATGGCACATTCAACAACTATCTCCCCTTTATCTATGAGTCTAGTAGAATGTAAGATTTTAGCCTTCTTATTAGGCCTTTCCTATTCAATTCCCTTCATCATGTCCTCCCAATTAAGAGGTTGAGGAGGTGTTCTAGCTCTCTTCTGCAGGTCTAACTTCAACCATAGAGGAGCACTGGGAGCAGTCATCATCATGGAAGAGGAAGCAACAATTGTAGAGGGTGGCTGAACATTTACTTCAGGTTGAGAATCAACCTTTGCTTTCTCTGGTTGCTCCTACAGCACATGCATTTGCACCAACTTCTCAGCCTCTTCACTATCTCTTTGTTCTTGCATTTTCTTGTCTTCTTCTTCTTTTCTCAATCTTTCTTCCTCCAACTGATCCTTCTCCATTTTTTCCTTCTCTAACCTTTCCTTTTCTAATTTCTCTTTTTCTAAGGCCTCTCTTTCTAGCTTTTCCCTTTCTAACCGTTCTGCCTCCAAAGCTTTAAGTTTTTTAGCTTCTGCTTCTTCTTCCTTTTGCTTCCTAATTAGCTCTTTGGCCTCTTTTTCTTTCCTTATCTTTTCTGATTCTTCCTTTTGTATCCTTTCTATTTCTACGGCCTTGAGCTTCTCTGCCTTTTCCCTTTCTTCTTCAACTTGTTGTTTCTTTATTAACTCTTCAACATCTCTTTCCTTTCTTAAAGCTTTAGCTTCTTCCTCTTTCTGTCGAGCTTCTTCTGCAAGTTTCAGTTTAGCAACCAGGATTTCCTTTTCCCTCTGATTTCTTGCTTTCTCCTCCTCAAGATCATGGATCTTCTATATCAATTCTAACTTGTCATTTTCTGCTTTGACCTTGAGCTCATGCTCTCGTTGCCTCATTTGCTCCTCTACTTCATCAGTTACTGCCCTTGTTTCAATGTTTTGCTTTTAATTGCTGTTGTTGAAGTAGAGCATCAGCTTGCAGTTTAGCATCCATTTCCTTTTGCTTCTCCACAACAGCCCTTGCATTAGAATCTCTGGTAGTCTCTTCAAATAGTTTCCATTGCTCTTCTTGCGTCAGAATCTGCTCAAGTATGCCCTAGAGGCATGTTTTCTTGCAAGTCCGTTTCTGACAGAGTCTCCTCTGAATCTATCTCAACTTCTACAAATTCTTCCTCCACTTCTTTTCCTTTATCAGCTTCATCCATGGCATGAAGTGCTTCTTCTTGAACCTCTTTACTTTTCTTTCTTGTGAGTGGGGCTTGTGTGGATGACTCACCCAATGTGGGCGTAGAAATAGTAGATCCTATTGGAACATCTCCCTCTGGTGCCTCTTCTTCTTCATCGACCACCTCAAGTTCTATTTCTTCAACATCTGGAGGAAAGAATTCTAATGGCTCCTTGGAAGGTGTCTTTCTTTTAATTCTCTTGTATCCTTTATCCTTCTTAAGGATTGGTCCTTGAGGAGCTCGAGCTTTCATCATCAACCATTGCACACTTCTATCCAAAACTGCTCTTCCAATTTTCTTAATATCAATTGTTTCTTCCTCATTCCAATCTATTGGATCTAAGCTTGTGGTGCCAATGTTCAAGGCTTCATATGAGGGATCCAATACAATTCCATCATCCACTAATATGTTAGGAATATTTTCTTTAACACCCAACTCTACCATAAGTGCAACTAATAATCTCTCATCGTTCTTCTTCCTCAAGTCATATTCATCCTGCCGATCACACCAAAAGTCCTCTAACAAATTAAAGTGTCTAGTAAACACTGAAGGTAATAAGGCATACATTTTCTTCCTTGGATCAAAATATTTACGAGCTGTATACAATCCCAATTTCAATTGTATCAACTCATTACAAACTACCTTTGCACCCTTCAAGTGTCGACATCCATATTCACCCAACTTCATGGGAAATTTATGACATCCAGTCTTGTGCTTGATCCCAAACCTAGCATTAAATCCAATGGCTTGATACACAAATTCCATTAGCACTTTTCTGTTACTGCAGCATCTTGGAAGTAAATGCAGATGGCCTTCAAAACCAAACAATCTGAAGTATGTAAATTTGGGGTATTGGATGTACCAACTTTCCCATTCAGCAATAAAAGCCATAGCTTCTTGACTTAACCTGTATCCTGTATCTCCACTCAACCGATTGATGACCACATATAAAAATGCATCATTGACTCTTCTGAAATGAGTCTCAGCAACTTGAAGAGGTAACTGATCATAATGTTCCCATACCTTCTTTTGCCCATCCAAGGCTCTTATTATACCTACTCTGTTTAATCCTACGAAAATCCCCAATCTTGCTGTAGCATAAACCACATAAGAAGTCATGAAGAAAGATTTAGTCTGTCTAACCCTTGTGAGCTGATCATGTATGGCATCAGAACCAATCATTGACCAATCAAACTGGTAATCACCCTGAAAGATTACTTGAATGAAATGAAACATCCATTCCTTGAAGTGGAAGGCATCCCTCTTCCCAAACACTCTAGACAACATTAATATCAAGTCAGATATCTCCTTCTTGAAATATGCCCTCTTTGGCTGGTCTACAAGCTTACTTAAAGATTTCTTCTATGTGCTTAACCATTTTTTGTTTAAGTGAGACTTATTGGAGTCTTTATGCTTGCTATATTTCTCCAATGCCTCTGCTTTAGTTAGCTGCACCAAGTTCTTAGGATCAGGAACGTTAAATATACTTTGGAACATTTGCGAAGTAAGATCTATAATCACATTATTTTGTGAATCCATGCATAATCTTGTAGCAAGATTGTAGGTATTGGCTACTGTCAATATCAACTCCGGACACTGGACTGATAAAGGAAACACAGTGATATGTGCAAGACCGGAGTCAACAATCCTTTGTGTTCTCCCTGTCAAGTTTGCTCATTCTGCAAAGGTCTCTTCATGTAATTCTTCAAAGCTATACTGGCCTAGATTAGTATCCATGATATCTGACCAGTCTGATTCCACCTTGCTCACTTTCACCACCGGATTCCTATGATCATACCTCAATGTATAAGGCAGCTGTTCTGGTTTCACCTTCTTTATTTTTGGTGTTGTCTTTAATGTTCCAGCCAATTGATTCCTTCGAGCAGCCTCTCCTGACATTCCTGACATCTCTCAATTCTTCTGCAAGCAAACCTTTAATTAGATCTTTAGATATCATCATAAAACATGCTTTTAAAACATACTTGTTACACATACATCGGAGTTGGAACCAGACCAAAGCTCAAAACAATCTCTTTTACAACACTAGCGGACTCGGGGCAAAAACCAATATAGAAACTTCACCTAATAACAAACGGGCTCGGAGTCGGAGCCGGGGAGGTTATCGGAACCGAGATTGGAATGAAAAATGGATTTGGTTTTCTTCGAATTTTGATTTTTCCATATTCTATTTCCATTCCGCCTCCGTCTCCGATTAGGTTATCATTACTTTGAAGAAAGACTTTTCCATTATACGCGAAGCCGGAAACGGGATGAGAACGGAATCAATAACTTTCACAAACAAAATTCTTTAAGTTCAAGATCGGTTCCGATCCCGCCTCTGTCTATGTTATCATATACTTCAAGGAAACCTTTTAGAACTTGTTATCGGAAACGGGATAAGAACGAAATCGATGACTTTTGTAAAAAAAAACTCTTAGGTCCATAATCTATTCCAATCCCGCCTCCGCCTATGTTAATCATGACGTCATCAAATACTTTATTCGTTTTCAACATAACTTCATGATTAAAACCTAGGCCGCTTTAAAACGAAAAGGGGCTCTAAAAACACTACACTCATATGACCGTGGGGAACAATTGCAGCTTAGGATATCATTTTTTTTAATCATTTAAAGTGATTACAGAGACCAACGAAACCCTAATCTAACAAACCCGATAAAACTAGGGCACGGGTTTAAACCTTGCCATTTTACCAGACAACGAAACCCTAATTTAAACAATAAATCTAATCTACCCTAACTCACTGTAAAATCTCTAATCTACCTCACTATAGATTCCTAATTTAACAAACGCCATTAAAAAACCCTTAATCTAATCTAATCTACTGCAAACCAAAAACAAACACAATGCAATCACGATTAAGACATGAAAGTGACGGTGCCCTAAAAATAGAAAGAACAACAATAAAAACAAACATAACAAAGAGACAACCTGACCAAAAATATAAAAGACCCATTCAAACCAGCACACCAAGAATCATGAATGTTTAAAAACGAAACGATAACACGATTCAAAACACGAGCAAACATATATACAAAACACACAACATCAAACGAAATGAAGAACAATAAAGATAAGAAACCTACCTCGAACACAACAACGAAGCTAACCTTTTGAACTGATCCGTTCACAACAATCCTCTGCTCTTTCCATCTTTTTGCTTGAATGAACTCTGCTACTGCTCCTTCATGCTCTTAGATCTTTAACAATAACAATAATGATTGGCTTAACCCTTAATAAAGGTAAATATGTAAATTTCTACCTACACTGGCAAACTGTCATTAATGCATTAAAGCGCAATAAAGGCGGAGTCGGAACTGAGAGTGAACCAACAATTCACAATAGTGTGACTTCAGTCAAAAAGTCAACGACAAAAAGCGGCGGGTGCGGAACTAAAATGGAAATGGAATCTCAAATTTATAAAATTTCCAAATCCCATTCCCATTCCAGCTTTGCGTCTGACAACAAAAAACAAAACAAAAGCAAATACAAAAAGTTAAGTAAAAAGACCAACCTAATAAAACAAAACACAAAGACCGAGACTAAGCAAAATAAAAATAGTGGAGGCAGGATCGAAATAAATTGTGATTTTGCAAATTGTGATAACAACCATTTTAATTCCCACTCCGGCTCCGCTTCCGCTAAAGACCAAAAACAAAGGCAAAGAAAAAGACTATCGGGATAGAACCAAAAACAAGCCTCAAAAGAACTTTCATAACCCGATTCTATTCTGGTTCCAATTCTGATAGAGAAACCAAAGAAAAAACAAAGTATTGGCAAAACTAGACTCCAAACTTTATTTCAAAAACAACTAAGTACAAAAATAACAAAGGGGGACCCATTTTGACCAAGGCAAAAGATGGGGTGGTTATGCAAGGCATAATAACTCCCTTAGGAGCTTTATCGCAGCGATTTCTTCGAGGATTACCATGACCTCGTAACTTTGCTAAGCCGAGTAATGGGCCTTCCTGCTGTGGCCTTCTTCCAAGAATGGATGTTCTATTTTGTGGAGCAGATTCTTCGTGGTGATGGCGTCGCCTGCTATTGGGGAGAGATTATCAGTGACCGCTTCCACGAATAATTTACGATCGTAAAGAAGACCTCCAAGTTCTTCATGACCTCCTACCCGGTGTACTCCCTCACGGAGCAGCGACACTATCAGGGATTGAATACGGTACCCAATGAGGCATCAGGAGTAGAGCCCAAGCCATATGATAAGTATCCTCAACTGCAGTTCTGAAATTTCAAGAAAGATTATTGCCGGGTGAACGATGCGTTCATTGCCCACATCATCTGATCCCTAGGAGGCGACTTTCAGAGCAGAGTTTCACATAGTGCCAGAGCCCTCCTTAGGCAATATGCCTTCCTTTACATTCAATTTCTGAAGTTCACATACATCCATGCCCAGGGATTCACAGAAAGACCAAACAAGCTATGTCGGTACCCCAATGACCAGATCATATTATTGGAGCTGACTTGGCAACTGAGGCACATTCATTACATCTTGAGCAACAAGCATCTGGCAGGCACACCCTACCCCATTGGGCTCAACCAAGGAATGTACAAGATTCATACCTCCCAGTCTGTGGGGTATTCAGAAAGGGAGTTGGCCGAGTATCACTTTCGGCAATATACAGCCTGACCCCGAATGGATCCATATGAGCACATCAAGAAGGCACTAGGACGGGAGTATGCCCACCTCCATAACGTTGAAGATTTCTGGGCCAATTGTAAGGATGATCTTGAGGTGCGGCTGTGGCACTACATGTGCATGACTGCCATCTACGTGCATAGAATTAACCTGTGCCCAGTTCCTGACCAGCTCGAAGAAGATGAGGATACGGTGATCGATCTAGGGTATGATGCCATCGCCAATCTACCGCTGCCTACAATTGACTGGGATGAGCAAGAAATTGACGACATCGGCATACTCACTAGGCTCGTCGAGATCCGAATAAGAGCATGGATCGACCAACAGGTGGCCCGATTAAAACAACAAGGAGTCGCCTTGAAATTCAAGGGACTGGAAAGTGAACCAAGTGGCTCTGATGGAGGGGAAGCTACCACTACAACTGGGGAAGCATCCAACACACCACCATTGGTCAAGACTAAGAAGAGAAAGGAGGCCAGTGAACAGTTGCCCAAACCAAAGGTCTATGCCCACAAGGCTTCTGAGCCTGAGCCTTCCAAGAAGAAGAGAAAAACAACTGGGGGCACGAAGATGACTGTGATGCCCAAGGGTCTGCCCCTTGGGGTAAGAGGAGAAGGATCTAACTCGCCAAGGTCTCTACCTACTACAATCACTGTTGCTACTACTGCTGCCCCCGCCTCGCATGCTTCCGTCATAGTTTCCGCTTCCTCCCCGCCTGCGGTGGATATCTCTGTCCACCTTACTTTCACCTCTCCAATCATGCAGATTATTCTAGTGGATTCATCATCTGCCACGACCTCACCAGTCTCCTCTTCTTCTATGTCTCCTTCCTTACCCTCCATTTCCGCTGCTACGACGCCTGCCCTTAGTCTCCTAGAGTCTTTTGTGAAATACATGCAAAACGTGCCATCTAAGCTCTTGGGGATGCTCACTAACCCAATGGTTTAAGCTACAATAGCTGAGGCTATGGCTCATGCTATAGCTCTCCCTCCACCTTTTGAGCCACCAAGGATGGAGGCAACAATGCAAATATCTGACGAGCTTGAGCGACGATAGCTAGAGGCTGCAAAGGCACCGGAAGACGAGGGATTTGTCTACCACGAACATCCATTGTTCGAACACCGGGAGATTGATGAGGTAGCTTATGAGTCCTCCAGTGAGAGCAGTGAGGAGTTGGATGTAGAACTAATAAGAGAAATGAATGATCCTGAACTCAATGAAGAGTGGGGTAGGCAACTTAAAGAGATCGAAGATAAAGAGGCCGAGGATCGACTTACATGCTGCTCAAGAGACTGAGGGTAGAAAGTCTCTGACTAAAGGGCGTCAGCAGACCCTGGAACACAATGAGGAAACATCCCCCGACAAAGATGAGCAAGAGGAAAGGCCTGAAGAACATGAACAGGGCCATGATGAAGAAGAGGGGGATGCTAAAAGAGAAGATCCACCCAAGGAGCAGTTGCACACCGAGTCCCCCACTAAACATGAAACCCTTCAATAAGACTCTGATGAGGAGGAAGAAGATGGGGGGACTAAAGAGAAGGCTCTTGTCATCAGGGCCATTGAGCTTGAGAAGGGGGACAACGGGAGTCAAAGTGAACCACCTAGGGAGGAGCCCCAAGTACCCGATTGGCCGCAAAGGCAGCTAAAGCAAAAGACTCCCACCACAAAGGATCCTAAGGCAAGGCTGGAAGCCATACTGGCCAGGGCACGAATAAGCACCAAGAATGAGAAAAAACCAAAGATCAGATCGAAGGTGACCACGGAGGCCTCAAGATCTAGGGTAGTACAAATAGCAACACCGGTGGTTGGAGAACAAGGTATAATTTATAACGTCTCCACCATCAACTTGGGAGTGGCCACAAGGGAGCAAAAGGTTGATCACCTCTAGGAATCGGTCACCACAGTGGTACATCTTATCCAACAGGATAAGATCTCCAAGGAAGAACTCAAAGCACAAGTGGCCGATTTGAAGGCCTATATTCAACAATGGTCGTCCCTAGATGAGCAACCCACGATGTCATCCGCCTTGCCTTAGTTGCTATCCTAGGAATAGATCAGTAAATTAGAAAAGAGAAGGAACTTGGACAGGACTGTAGAAAACTGGTTCCGACAGGTCTTGGACATGGGGAATATAGGTATCAACTTGGTTGTCCGAACAACGAATAGTTTCTTGGAGTTACAAAGAACCCTTGAGGGCACAAAGAAAATCTGTGAAGAGTTCCTGACGAAATACAAAATAGCCTATCCAAAGATTGAGGCCATACTCACATTGCTAAGCGAGGTCTAGGAGAAGGACCTTGCCTTCAAAGATGATGATCACTGGCTAGTAGATACATGGAGGCTTGATTTCGATCATCGGAAGAGGAGGCTAGAGTAGATCCTAGAGCGTATAGCACCAGATATCGAATGGGCCAGGGAGACCAGGGACGAGTGCTCTCCGTACCTCAAACTGATGATGGGGTATGAGCCGCCCGCGGTCGAGATCAATCCAGAGAACATAAAGCCCCACTTCTTGAAGATCATGGAAGATGGGATGTCAGCTGAGGTCACCACTGAATTAATGAGCTTCGCTGCCTGAGCCTTTGCATAGTCAGAACTCTTTAGAGATAATGTTGCTAAATATGATGATGACTGGAAGAAGCTCGGCAACAATTCCCAGGAATGGAGTTATCAAATCTTGTGGTCCAACATCATGGAGTTGGGCAAGTTTCAGCCACTAATCTTGAGCTTTATGGAGTATGCAGTGTTGAAGAAGCGCGGAGGCAACCCTGTCATCGATGAGGAATTCCTTAAAGAATAGCTACAGTAGAGGGCAAATTGCTAAAAGATGAAATTGCTACAGTGTTGTCACTAGATGACGAAATAGGGAAAAGACAAGAATGTGTCTTATAAATGAAATGTATTTGGGGGTAGGTGAAACTCTAGTGTAAAGTGAATCTTGGCCACACAATAGAATCGAATCTTGGCCACTCATTTTGCTTTTTGAGGACTATAAATAGGGCTCTCCTCCTCTCATTTTAAGAGAGTTGAGTTGTTGTAAAGACATGCTGCTGAAATTATAATAGAAAACAAAGTCATTTCTGGTGTATTTCTGAGTTTCTCCACATGTTTCATGATTCTTCTCCCTTTAGTTAAAAATTTGCTTCAAGTTACTTTGCTGCTTTAGTTTCCTTAGTTAGCTTTGGTAGATTTGATATGATGTCTTTGGTTGTGAAGATTGTTGTTGTGTGTATGCTTTCCTTGTCCATACTTTTGGTCATTGGCTACTGGTAGATGACTGTGTAAAGTTAGCCTGGACTTTAATTTTATTGTTGCTCATTAAACTTTATCTTTATTCACATTTCCATGGTGAATGAATGATGAATATCTACAGTCCTTAGAAGATAGCATAGATTTCATGATATTGTGAGAATTCAGATTAAGTGAAATTCTGTTTAAGGAAACTGTCCATAGCAGGGACCTCCATGATCACTGTTCATCGGTAGTTGCAGGTCCAAGAACCATCCTTCTTCCTCGCCCTTTTTTCCTTTTTTTTAGAAACAACTTGTGCTAAGGTTCATTCCACATTGTAAAGCCAAATCGGATGAAACAATGGAGTCCAGGACTGTTGCTTGAACCTGCAGCAAGGTACAGTAATTCCATATCCACAAAACTCCATTCATCGACCCAATTCTCCTACAACTTTGACCACGTAAGACCACCTTGTGATTCCAGTAAAATCACATCAAACAACTGATTTATCCCAAGCATCATCATGGCCTGACACCCGAGAGACCTTGGGATAGTGTTCTGCAATTTGATTGTGGAAGATTGTCTTTCAAGAGAGGTGATGCACCTATGCATTACCTATGTTGAGAAGTGCATAAAAACATCATCAACAAAACTCACTTCAAAAAGATAACTTTCACAAATTGAACCTCACATGACCATTTGGAGACTGATTTCTCTCATAGAACAACCTGACCTTACACCTACTATCATTTAACCAAACTTTGAACTCATTAAAGGAGAACAAACTGATATAATTAGTAATTTGAGAAGATTCACTTATGAAACAAAGGAAACATCCATTCAGTGGAGAAACACAACAAACATATTAGATGAAGAAGAGGAACAAATCGATATTGAGGTTGGAAGGCCCATATTACCACCACCCATGTGGCAATCAATATCCTCTTTTTTCCATAGACTTAGACTTCTTGAAATGATCTCACGAAAAATCAAAATCCCCAAGATAAGGTCTATAGGTCGTCATTTCAAACTTAGGAATCTTAGTCCAAAATATCTCAAAAAAAACCTTTTAGAACTTCACCAAAATAGAACCAGGTTGGTATACAACTTCTACAAACTTGCTTCAAGGGACAATCCAAACTTGTATGCATTCTTTTATAGTCAAAACCCTAGTCTTTTTCATGATATTCAACATATCTAAATCATTGGGTATTTAGGATTTGAAAAATTTAGAGGTCTAGCATGTTTCTTACTACCTTGGTCTTATCAAACAAAGTTTCACTTTAGGTCAACATTGGGTCAAACATTTCATCCATCCCTTCATCAAATTTCATCCTTCATTTCACCGAACTTTGCAAAAATTGTGAATACACCAACACTTTTGGACTTAAACATCTATCAAACCAACCCCTAACTTAGCTACCTTGTATGTGAAATGAATCCTTTTCCATTTGGTTAAGTTAGTTATCATCTTTGAACTAGTTTATCTTGAAGGTCATAAGTCTACCCTAAGGATTCTCAAGTTCATAAACATCCTTTATCCAAACATCAAACATCAAACTCTTAAGTCAAAGTGTTGTCCCAAAAGGTTTGCAAAGATCACTTCCCACAACATTCACCTTTTCATCTTCCATTATCATCATTTCTCCCAAAATACTTAGAACATCCCTTTTACCTAGATTTGAGTCAACTAGAGAGTTCAAACACTATAAATCTCAACACAACTCTCCCATAGGTGACCCAAAATTTATTGTAAAGACAAGATCACAACACAAGAGAATCATGGATAAAACCAAAGTCACATTCACCTCAAGTGATCCCAATCCTTTATAATTTGATCCAAGAAGTCAAGTTACCCAATCACAACAACCCTCATCTCCATTAGGACCATATGAGATTGAAGACATTACAAACAACCCATTTGGACTTACTAAGGAAGAAATCATGGACTACAAAGAAGAACATCAAGCCTTAGAAAATTTTGCTCTGGTTTCCCCATCTTTTGTTGCACAACCTTTCACACAAGACTTAACAACTCCATCACTAGGGTTAAATTAAACATCCACTCCTAGTCTTGCAACTAGTCTTACTAAGGACTTTGGTCTAACTCTTCCATTTGAAAGCAATACACTTGTGGGTACTCTCAAAACCAATCCATCCACTACTTGGACATCAATATTTGATTCTTCTACCTTTCTTGAACACCCCCAATCAACATCAACCACTTACACTTCATGATTCCATGACAACATCAACTTATCGAGGGTACCCATCTTCATCCATCCCCACAAGTACCACAAGTGTGCCCAACATCCCACAAGGAAGTATAGGCCAAATATCTCAAATTAACCCACAAGGGCATGCCAACACCCTAACACAAATTCAACCCTTAACACAAATAGGGACATCTCTATCCAACCCCCCAACTGGTTCATCCACACCATTGGTTTCACAAAACACATCCATCCCATCCATCATCAACCTAAATCAAAACAATCCCTTGGTCACAAATCCCATCAACCAAGGTAATACCTTGTCCACATCCCTAGCATAAGGAAATCCCCAAGATATTGGACAAGGGAACCTTTTCAATCAATGGACACAAGGTCCTAGTATGTCATTACCATCACATAATCTAATGGCTTCATCCTCATCTTTCCCCACGGTCCCCTTCACCATGCAAAATCAAATGGGACCTCAAACTTACATTCCTCCATCTCAATCCACCATCTTCCAAGGAATGTTAAACCAAGGGAATCCCCAACCTCTCATCAACAACCCGCTACCCACTCAAAACATCAACACCCAAAATCCATCACAAATTTCCCAACAACCAACTGATCCTATAGTGCAAGAACATGCCTTAGCTTTACAACAAGCACAACAATCTTATTAACAAGTCATCCAACATCAACGACAACTACAAGCAACCTTAGCAATACAACAACAACAACAAAAACAACAAGCAGCTTTTAACAACAAAACAACAAGAACAACAAAAAGCAACCTTAGTAGCACAACAAGCAACACAACAACAACAACAAGAAGCCCACAAAGCCCTTGTGGCACAACAACAACAAGCCCTAGTGACACAACAATAAGAAATCCTTGTGGCTCAACAACAACAAGCCTTACTAGCTCAATAGTATGCCCAACAAAAACAACAACAAAGTTCCTACTATAATCCTCAATCGAACATCATCAATACAAATGCATCAAGAACATATACATCAACACCGCAATCACCTTCAAAAAATCTCACATCGCCATACACACCATACAACACCTTATCATATCAAAATCTTGCATACAAGCCATCCACCATCCCAAAATATTCAATGTATGTTCCTCCACCAAACCCGTAAGATGATAAAGCATCGTAATTTAAGGTGTTGTCATGGGAAATGAAAGATCTTCAAATGGGAAAAATAAAGAAGCCCCATACACATAATCTATGTCCTTATCCATTTGATTGAAACATCACAACATTACCATTCCCTCCCGGTTGTGAAATCCCCACATTTGATAAATACAAAGGGAGAGGAAGTCATGTAGACCATATCAAAGAGTTTAACATCATGTGTATGGAGGTGACCTACAATGATTCTATTTTGATGTGCCTCTTCCCCCGAATTTTAACAAGTCTTCTCATGGATTAGTTTTCTCAACTGCCACTGGGTATCAAAACTTTGTAGGAAATAACCGATAAATTCAAAGATCACTTCTCCATTAATCTTGACATGGACGTAATCTTAGAAGAGTTGTACACTCTCAGATAAAGCAAAGGAGAATCTTTCACTAATTTCTTACAACGATGGAAACAAAGATCTAGTAAAGGCAAATGGCCTCTTCCCAATGAACAACAAGTGGAGATCATCATAGCAAATCTAGATCCGGATCTATCCTTCCACTTGAAAATACAATGCATTACATCTTATGACGAGCTTGTCCCTAGAGCCCTTAACATCGAGAGAGCCCTAATCTCACAAGGAAATACTCAAGCCTACAACTGTCCATCAACTAGTTCAAATGACAAGCCTTGTGTCGGGGCTAAGAAAAAAAATGTAAAAAATGATGGTGTGGTAGATGCTAAGGTAGTCCTAAGTGCTCCTATACAAAAAAAAATTTAAGTTGCTAACATTCAACCAACTGTGCAACAAACAACACCTCCTCAGATTTATCAGATCAACAACATCGAAACACAACAAAGGTGAACCCTTAAAAAATACAACTAGCCAAAATGCAAATACACACAGTTATCATAACCTATTGAAACCATCATGAAGAATTTGGTCAAACGTCGCCCAACTTTGAAAACTACCAAGAACCATAGGAGAAGCCATCCTGGTACAACGAGAATGATCTTTGTGGCTTTCACTAAATTAAAGGATACAAAATAGAAAATTGCATGAGGCTGAAAAATATTATCCAAGACCTTATAGAAAGTGACACCATATCTATTGAGGTACCAATCGGGAATCAAGATCTTAACATATACAAGAACCTTATGCCAGATCATAACAAAGGGAATAACACTAGAAAAGCTAAGGATTACACAAACGTGTAGCATACCTATTCCAATATAATCACTTCCTATGATAGTGGCATTGTCATCGTCACCATCAAAGGGCCTAGTGGGAGTGTGGAGTCACCACACAACTATTGTATGTTGTGGTTATGTTGCTGATATGTGGTTGTCATTGATGTCAACACTATTAGCATTGATGATTTTGAAGGCTGTATATGTCAAAGATATTGAGAAAATTAGAATAAATATGTTGTAGGCAGTCTGTGAAGCTATGATGATCAAAATGGTGGAAATTTGTGTACATTGATAATAAGAAGCCACACATTAAAGGGTTTTTTGTTGAGCCTATCTAATATGTTGTTTGGAAGTTTCAGTGATACACATCAAGATTGAAGCGAGTTATTAGTTTCTAAGTTCCTATAGTTATTATGTTACTGTAGTAGGTGTTTCTATAAGAAGAGAATGAAATTATGATAAATTAAGTTGTTGCGTATGCTACTGTGATGGTTCTATATCATGATCTATCATTGTGGTACATCCACGTTGATTGGTGTGTTCATGATCAGAGATTTTTCCTTTGTGTGTTAGAGTTTTCATGTTCTTGGCCGACATGATGGTGGTAGCGTGTTGCGGATCCTTATGAATTAATATATTAATGTTTGGCATATTCGAGGATGTTGATTTAGGTCTTCATTATGTTGTGACCAACTTACGTTGGTGCGCATTGAGATTTGTTCATGAATTGGGCCGACAATTTGTAATTCATTTATTCTTTAGTTGTGGCCGATAGAGTTGTTGATGTAAATTCATGTAGCGGATATATAAGAGCGATTGTTTCCTCATTTTGATGTATGCTCGGTGAATGTATGTGAAGTGTGAATGCAAAATATGCAAATAAATATCAGATCATTCGATTTCAGAGCAGAGTGTGAAGAAGTGTTTTTGTGCCTAACCAAAACTGTCATTAGGCTTTTGTAGAAGCTAATTTATCAGTTCAACCTCATAAGGTGGATTTAATCTGATTATTTCATGTAAGACAGTGAGCCTTCCCTTCTGAGCAGTGAGCTCTAGGTAGTGTGTCTGAATGCATGTGCATTCCTTATTCATTTTTCATTATACTTCTAACAAGGTATAATCTTGTGGACTAACATCCACGGTGGTTTTTCCCCTAATAGGGTTTCCACTTATAAAATCTTGGTGTTCATGTGTTTCTGATGTGTTGTTGATTCATGCTTTCATTGTTAATTATCATATCTAAGATTAAAGGTTAATAAGGTTGAATAAGTATAAATTATGTGACAAATGATTCACCCCCCTCTTAGTTGTCTATTCTTGTTTTGCTAACAATTGGTATCAGAGCTGGTTCCTCTGAAAATTTTTAATAGCTTGAGGTGATCTGAGATGGCATCATACAAGAAGGAGAGTCCCAAATTCGATGGTACAAATTACTCTCTGTGGAAGGTCAGAATGGAGTGTCATTTGAAGTGCATTGGTGAACCCTTCTGGAATATTACAAAAAATAGATATAATATTCTTCAAAATGGTCCCACTACTCTTGATGAGATCAAAGAAGATGAAACTAATATCAGGGCTATAGAAGCATTATTGAGTGCTTTGATAGATTCAGAGATGACAAATGTGATAGGTTTGAAGATAACACATGAGATCTGGAAGATTTTGGAAACATTGTATGAAGGAGATGCACAAGTGAAGATTTCTAAGCTAACAAGTCTAAAAGGCAAGTGGGAGAACTTGAAGATGAGTGAAGATGAAAACATTTTTTCTTTCATGTAGAAGGTAAATGAACTACTGATGGGTATTAGGTGTGCTGGTGGAATTATGGAAGAAGATGAGATTATGGATAAAGTGCTCAGATCAGTGCCTACTTCTTACAAAATGAAATATCATGCTATTGAAGAACACAAAATAGTAAAAAATGTGACAAGAGACATGTTGATTGATAAACTAGCTACCTTTGAGTTGAGTGAATTTGGTGAGTCTACTCCTAAGACAAAATCTGTATTCAAATCTATTGTATCCGAAAAAATCCAACAAAGATATGATCTGAGAGAAAGTTGCAGAAAAACATTCAAATATGAAGATGAGATGAAACAGATTGAAGATGAAGAAAGAGAGCTAGAAGAGCTGGAAGCATTGATTGTGAAAAGATAAGCCAAAGGTGAAGGTAAGTATAAAGGAAAACTACCTATTAAATGTTTCTCTTGCAGTAAGATAGGTCATTTTGCATCACAGTGTCCTGAAAGAGTTTCTAAGTACAAACCTGACAAGTATAGATTTCAAAAGAAATGTTATTATGCTGAAGAGGGTGTTACTGATGATGAATCTGATAAAAAAGGTGGAAATGAAGATGGATGGGTATTCGTTGCTATCAAGGAAAATGGTACGCTGTCCACTGAATCTACTAAAAATAAAAATATTGATAAAGCTCTTGCAGCCATAATTGATGAAAAAGATGAGTGGGTGATTGAAAATAGATTCTCACATCATATGACTGGTGACAAAATCAAGTTCATAAGCTTGGAAAAATATGACGGTGGGGTTGTAAGATTTGGAGATAACAATGCTACTATGATTTGTGGCAGAGGCACTATTTCTCTTGGTGGTAAATATAATACTGATGATGTCATTTATGTTGAAGGATTGAAGCATAATTTGTTGAGTGTTGGACATATGGTAGAAAAGGGATACAATTTTCAGTTCAAAGATGGTAAGTGCGAGATATTGGGAAGCTATGGAAATGTAATTGCTTCAAGTACAAAGACAAGAGGTAACATTTTTCACTTAAGTGTTGTTAGTGAAAGTTGTTTAATTGCTCAAGTTGATGTAAGTTGGGTATGGCATAGGAGGTTGTGTCATTTGAATTTTGATAACATTGTCAAAGTAAGCTCCACTCAAGCAGTCATAGATCTACCTAAGTTAGTGAAGCCTACTACTACTATATGCAAGGAATGTCAGATGTGAAAGCAGACAAGAATCTTATTTTAGAGAAAACAACATCATTCTAATGGAGTACTGGAGATGGCACATATTGATCTATGTGGTCCATCCAGAATTAGAAGTCTACAAGAAGAAATGTACTTTATGTTGATCATTGATTATTAATCTAGGATGATATGGGTTGCCTTCTTGAGAGAAAAACATCAAGCACTAGAGAAGTTCAAATGTTTCAAAGCTATGGCAGAAAATGAGACAGGTTTGAAGGTTAAATTCTTAAGGTCAGACAGAGGTGGTGAATTCACTTCCCAGAAGATCAATTCATTCTGTGAAGAACATAGAATCAAAAGACAACTATCTGCTCCTCAGACCCCTCAATAGAATGAAGTTTTTGAGAGAAAGAACTTTTTTTTCTAGATGTTGCTAGAACCATGATGTTGTAAGGTAATGTTCCTCATATCTATTGGAGAGAAGCTGTAAGCACTGTTGTATACACTATCAATTGGGTAAATGTTAATGGTAACTATGGTAAGACTCCTTTTGAGTTGTGGTTTGGTTATAAGCCTACTATTAAGTATTTCAAAATATTTGGAAGTAGATGTTATATCAAGAGAGATGAAGATATTGGCAAGTTTGATGCTAGAAATGATGAGGGAATATTTTTGGGTTACTCTACTAAGAGCAAAGCCTACCAGTGCTACAATAAAAGATTGAAGAAAATGGTTGAAAGTGCAAATGTCAGTGTTGATTAAGACACTGTCATATCATCTAGATATTGTGGATGTGATTTAGATGACCAACAAGATAGTACTGATAATGGAAAGAATGCACATACACAAAATCAAGTTCAAATTGTTTCGGTGAATCAAGAGAATCATGAAGAAGAAGCTAGTGGAAGTGCAGAAGAGAGAACAAAAGAACCAAAATTTAGAGAGAATCCCAAAGTCCCAAGGCATGTAAAGCTAAATCATTCTGAAAATAAGATTATAGGAGACAAGAACAAAGGTGTGCAGACTAGAAGAAGAATTGCAGAAGAATATTGCCTGATTTCCAAAATTGAGCCTAGTAATATCAATGAAGGATGTAAAGATGAATATTGGATGGAAGCAATGAAGGAAGAACTGATGCAAATAGAGAAAAATGATATATGGATTCTTGTTCCTAGACCTCAGGATAAAAATGTGATTGGAACGAAATGGGTCTTTCAAAATAAGCTGAATGAACAAGGTGAAGTGGTCAGAAATAAAGCAAGACTAGTATGTAAAGGATACTCACATGTGGAAGGTATTGATTTTGAAGAAACCTTTTCCCATGTTGCCAAAATTGAAGCTGTAAGGTTATTTCTTGCTTATGCTACTTTCAAGAATTACAAAGTCTATCAAATGGATGTGAAGTCAACATTTTTGAATGGTGAGTTAGAAGAAATTTATGTTGAGCAACCAGATGGATTTCAACTGACTGATGAAAAGGATATGGTTTTTATATTGAAGAAAGCACTATATGGTCAAACAAGCCCCTAGAGCCTAGTATGCAACATTGGATAAATACTTGTTGAAGCTTGGATTCAATAAAGGTACTGCTGACAATAATTTGTATTTCAAGATGGATCAGGATAAATACTTGATTATTGAAATTTTTGTTGATGACATCATTTTGAAGGTGATGACAACTTATGCATGTATTTTGCTGATGAAATGAAAAGTGAATTTGAAATTTCAATGATAGGAGAGCTGAAATTATTTTTAGGATTGCAAATAACTCAGTTAGATGATGGAATCTTCATATCTCAGTCCAAATATGTAAGAGAGTTAGTGAAAAAGTTTGGCATGGAAGACTCAAAACCAGTTGGTATACCCATGGTAACCAGATGCAAGTTAACAAAAAATGATGATTATCCTAAGGCTAATCAAACAAGGTACAAGTAAATGATTGGTGGATTGCTCTATTTGATTAAGACTAGACCAAACATTATGAATGTTGTATGTATGGTTGCTAGATATCAAGCTCATCCAAAGGAATCACATGTGACTGCAATAAAGAGAATTTTTAGATACTTGAAAGGAATAGTTGATTTTGGTCTTTGGTATCCTAAGGATGATGATCTTACTCTCAATTCCTTTATAGATGCAGATTGGGCAGGAGATGTGGATGATAGGAAAAGTACAAGTGGTGGTGTATTCTTCTTGGGGAAGAAGTTGGTGTCTTGGCTAAGTAAAAATTTGAATTCCATTTCCTTATCTACTACCGAGGCAAAATATATTGTTGTTGTAAACAATTGCACTCAAGTATTATGGATGAAACAGATGCTGAGAGATATCATAATTGAGTATAATGAGCCTATTGGTCGACATGATGGTGGTAGTGTGTTGCGGATCCTTGTGGATTAATATTTTAATGTTTGGTATGTTTGAGGATGTTTATTTAGGTCTTCATTATGTTGTGACTAACTTAGGTTGGTGTGCATTGACATTTGTTCACGAATTGGGCCGACAGTTTGTAATTCATTTATTCTTTATTTGTGGTCAGTAGAGTTGTTGATGTAAATTCATGTAGCGAATATATAAGAGTGATTGTTTCCTCATTTTTATGTATGCTCAGTGAACGTATGTGAAGTGTGAATGCGAAATGTGCAAATAAAGATCATATCATTCAATTTTAGAGCAGAGTGTGAAGAATATTGAGCAAAGTGTGAAGAAGTGTTTCTGTACCTAACCGGAATTGTCATCAGGATTTTGTAGAAGCTAATTTCTCAGTTCAACCTCATCAAAATATTGGTGTTCATGTGTTTCTGATGTGTTGTTGATTCATGCTTTCATTGTTAATTATCAAATCCAAGATTAAAGGTTAATAAGGTTGAATAAGTATTAAATTATGTGACAACTGATTCACCCCCCCTCTTAGTTGTCTATTCTTTTTTTTCCAACAACAACATGGTAAGGTCACCATCCAAGGAGTCCCATCTCAATCTAGGGCACAACCTACTTTGCCAATATCCAACCCCAACAAGTATAATCTCTTAGATTAGCTTAAGAAGTCCCCCGCATAGATTTCTATCTTGGAACTATTAAGGCTATCCCCCACACATAAGAAAATCCTAGAGAATGCTTTGTATTCATCATCCATCCGTAAGGATATTGATACAAAGCAGTTTCAAGCTATGGTAGGGCATATCGCAAATCATTTTCTCACCTTCTCAGATCAGGACCTACCATCACAAGAATCTCATAATCGTGCTTTACACCTTGAGGTAATCATTCATAAGAACAAGGTCAAAAGAATCTTAGTAGATGGAGGTGCTAGTCTGAAAATTTGTACCCTTCAGTTGATCAAGAACCTGAGCTATTCAAAGGATACTATTGAGAAAGAAAAGAGTACTACCATCAAAGCATATGATGACCAAGAGTAGATATCACAAGGCATCATTGCATAAACTGCATGCCAAGTGTTAGACCTTGATCTTCCCTACAACATCCTACTTGTCCGACCATGGATCCATGCCCTAAAAGTTGCAACCTTGACCTATCATCAATGTGTAAATTTTCCCTTCCAGGGCAGAGAAATTACCATCCATGGAGATCTTGAACCTTTTTACTACTGCAAGAATCTTGAAGCCAATTTCTATAAAATCCCCCAAATACCTAAGAATGATGAAGGGCCTACACCATCTTCCTCATTTTTTGACCCATCATCCCTTGCATCTACCTCAAAAATGAAAACACCTATTATGCATAACATACCTGACATCAAAGTAGTGATATAGGATTATGGTTGTGGAAACTACAAACTAATGAAGGATACATTTGTCTTGGGATAGCTACCTCTTTCTCCTAAATCCCATGGAAAATCCATATCTAGCAAAGATCCCAAAAAAATCAAGATGGAAGCTACTACCTTCACCAAGTGGGGGAATTTGAACCGAGAAGATTTCAATGAAGAGGATGTCTCTAAGCTATTATATCAAGATGAACGACCCATCCCTATTCTTCCCATGGAAGATGACAATAAAGGCTTGCAGCAAATGAAGGGATGGGGCTATAAAAAAAAAGAGAACCTAGGATAGAATGATAATGGTTTTCTATAACCCATCATTCCTAAGAAATGTCTAAAGAATCTAGGCCTAGGTTGTACTACTAGAAAAGTTACCCTTATTGGCAAAGGTACTTCTGTTAAACAGGTTGAGGCTTCCTCTTGGTTACCTACATCATGTGATATGACCCTAGATGACTTCCCCCTTGATGTTGTCGACCTATTTAAGAATAACTCCCTCTTCATGATATCCATAACATCCTTTGCTCTAAGCAATCAACCGACTCAACTACGCCTAGTATACCAACAACTCATTGATTTGGACCAACAAGGACCATCGATTCTAGATTTATTCAAAAATAATGAAGCGATCTTAGAATTCATGGGAATTTGTGACAACCTACCCTGGGAAGATCACAAAGCATGCTTTGATATAGAGTTAGAAACAAGGGCATACTATGAGGAGACAACTGAATCCTTTAGTCACAAAATTGATGAAATGCAAATAATGTTTAGATCTTTGAGTGAAAGGCACACTATGACACTTTTTTATCCTAAAATAGTAAAAAGAAAGGATGTATCTAAGGGTTAGAACCTGTTTGAGGCACCCAAGGATGAGGGATTCAATCTCCCCCTTGGTGTGATGCATCCAAAGAAGTTAACAGTACTAGCAGAAAAGGCCACTCCAATCAATGTAGGAACAAAAGAGGCACCCAATATGAATTTATATGCCGAATCCTTGTTGGATGAACAAAAAAACCTAGCAACATTCCTAAAAGAGAGAAGAACCAACTTTGCATGGTCATACATAGATATGTTAGGGCTCAATCCAAAAATAGTTGTGCATCACTTAGTAGTCTATCTTGAAGCCAAAATAGTAAAGTAAAAAGTAAGGAAGATGCACCCTCAGATAACACTTTTAGTGAAACTAGAGTTACAAAAGCTTCTTGGCATTGGATTCGTCTGACCAATTGATTATCCTAAGTGGGTTTCAAATCTAGTACCAGTCTAAAAACCCACTTCAGGCATCAAAATATGCATGTATTTTAGAGACTTAAACAAGGCATGCCCAAAGGATTATTTTACTCTTCCTAACATTGACCTCATCATCAATTTAACAGATTGGCATGAAATGCTATCACTCATGGGTGGTTTTTCAGGCTATAATCAGATCATGATTGCTAGGGAGGATCAACACAAAATTGAATTCACTTGTTTGTGGGGAACATATTTTTGGAACGTGGTGCCATTTGGGCTAAAGAACGCAGGAGCGACCTATCAAAGAGCAATGACCCTCATCTTTCATGACATGATCCAAAAAATAGTCGAAGATTATGTGGATGATATTTTGGCCAAATCAAGGAAAATAAGTGAGCACATAGAAGTCTTGAGATCTGTCTTTGATAGACTTGAAGAATACAAGGTATGGTTGAATCCAAAAAAGTGTGTCTTCGGGGTTACACCGAGTAAACTTCTTGGCTATATTGTCTCATAGAGAGGGATAGAAATAGATCCAACAAAATTGAAATCCATTCTAGACATGGAACTACCACAAACATTGAAACAACTAAGGGGTTTACAAGGAAGATTGTGCAGTCCATCAGAAGGTTCATAGCGCAACTATCAAATAAAATCCATCCTTTTTCACATCTTCTCCATAAAGGAATAAATTACAAGTGGGATGAGAAGTGTGATTAAGCTTTGCAAAAAATCAAGGACTACCTATTGACACCTCTAGTGCTTGTGCCGCCAATACCGAATAAACCATTGCTCCTATATATCTCAGCAACATCAACAACATTAGGTGCTCTTATAGCACAACATGATGAAAACAAAAAAGAAAGATCTATCTAATACATCAGTGGGACATTGGTGGGATATGAAATGAACTATTCATCCATTGAGAAAGCATGCTTAGTAGTGATTTTTGCTTCACAAAAATTTAGACACTACATGCTGCCACACCAAATTAAGCTCATTACAAAGATCGACCCATTAATATATCTGCTATTCAAAGTAATCCTCACACGACGAATGGACAAATAGGTAATGATCTTAACTAAATTTGACATAGATTATGTGGAGCACAAGGTAATCAAAGGACAAGTGATCATAGAACAACTAGAAAAAGAACCTATCTATGCAGAGAACCCTTTGATATCGGAATTCCTTAACGAATTAGTGTTCCTTGTCAATCTAACAAATCAGTAGAAAATTTACTTTGATGGATAATTCACCCAATATAGGTAAGGAGTTGGCATTCTCTTTTTCACCCCTCAAGGAGATTGCATTCTAAAGTCATATAGGATATCATTTTCATGTACTAACAACATTGCTGAGTACAAAGCCCTAATCACGGGTCTAAGGATAATAGTTCAGTTGAAAATACAAGAGATGAAAGTCTATAGAGACTCACAGTTGGTTATCAACCAAGTCAATGATGAATATCAAACTAAGGATGACAAGCTTACTCCTTATAAGCAAATGGTAGAAAATTTCAAGGACCTTTTCATTGATATAACTTTTGAGGAGATTCCTTGTATGAACAACCAAGTAGCAAATGCTATGGAAATAATTGGATCATTGTTAGACATGTTGAACAATGTCCTCCAATATGAATTATTGGTAGAACAACTTCTCGTACCAACTTTCAAAATCCCTGAATCTAAATTCACATGTGTCATTGTTGGTCCTAGATCCCCATGGTATCATGACATATTCATCTACCTTAGTAGAGGAACCCTCCCATCTGATATCACCTCCAACCTTAAAAAGACATTTGTAAAGAATCCATCCTAATTCATGATCCTAGGTGACACCCTTTACTGCTGATTATGATGTCTTAACCAAGAGGAAGCCTTAACCACTTTAATAAAAGTACATGATGGTATATGTGGTTCCCATTCGAGTGGTATGAATTTAGCTAAGAAACTGTTGAGGATTGGGTACTATTGGCCAGCCATGGAAAGAGAAGCTCATCTGTATGTGCAGAAGTATGTCCAATGTCAACAACATGGAGATCTGATTTATGCTCCAACTCAAGGATTGCAACCAATGGTCACACCTTGGCCTTTCTCACAATGGGGGCTTGACCTCATAGGAAAAATCACTCCAACCTCATCCAATGGCCACAAATTTATCGTAACAACCATTGAGTACTTTACCAAGTGGGTCGAAGCCATTCCTATGACCTACATAATGGGGAAGCAAATTGCCAAGTTGATCCTGAATTACCTTATTTGGTGTTATGGTGTTCCACAAACCCTTATCTCAAACAATGGAACACCCTTCAAGAATCAGGATGTGAAAGAGCTATGTCAAATATTCAACATCCAACAATGATTTTCTACCCTATATTAGCCCCAGGGAAATAGTCAAGTTGAGGCTACAAACAAGACCATCCTGAAAATCCTAATGAAAACAGTCAATGAAGTTGGTCGTGATTGACATCTATAGTTAAATCCCACCCTTTGGATCTATTGAACCAGTATTTGCATGCCAACAACTGCAACCCCTTTTTCCTTGTTCTACGGATCAAAATCCATCTTACCTATCGAGGTTGATCTTCCATCACTATGAGTGTCACTACAAAACCTAATCACTGATGAAGAATATAGAGTATCTTGGTTGAATGAGCTAGAATTATTGGATGAGCATTGTCTTGATGCCCTTAATCACTTGTAGGTATATCAAAACTGATTGAAATAGATTTACAACAAGAAGATCAAATGTTGGTCTTTCCAGGTAGGGGATCTTGTCCTAAAGCAGAATCAGAAGAATCTTCTAGATCAGGACAATAAAGGAAAGTTTGAGCCTAACTAGTTGGGCCCCTTTGTTATCACAACAAGTTATGGATCAGGAGCATATCAACTATCTACACCTGAAGACGAACCCTTGCAAGAACCAACCAACAACTTGCATCTTAAAAAAAATTATGCCTAGTCTTGAAGGGTGTAAATTTGAAAATTAAAAAATCAAAAATCTTTAAAAAATAAGAAAAAGGATTGAAAAAGTAAAGAAAAAAATCACCCTCTAGTGAAAATCACTTCGGTGGTGCTTTGGGCAAATACCTTGGTGAAAACCTGGCAAACAAGCGCCTTGCATAAATAAAGCACCTTCATTCATTCTTTGGCTCTTTATCCTATCATCCTTTGCATCTCATCCGTCTGTCACATCATTCATCCTATTTATTCCATCATCCATATGTGTCCTTATCATAGCTTGATGTTGTGAAGTATTGTATCCCCTTTAGTACTATTTTGCATATTCCTAAGTTTAGTTTGTCTTGCCTATATCGAGGTAGTCTATTGTGTCACATTGGGGGTAATTCGTTATGGATCATATTGGATTCTTGTATATCTTAAGGTTATTGTAAATCTCAAAAATCCCAAAAACATTTGTAAAACATTCATTAGAAAATCCAAAAACATCAAAATTCCTGTACAACTAAAAATCCAAAAACATTCAGAAAATTGTGAAGTCAAAAATCCAAAACATGCAAAACACATCAAAATCCCTAAAAAGGTCAAAACATCAAAAATCCAAAAAACAAAACCTTGTCGAACTACAAGTCTCTGAGCTTGAACGTAGGTAGGGCCATCATTGATGTGCCCCCAAGACACCTTAAGTTAGTTCTTTAGGAGTTCGTTATAATAAACTGGCATTCCATCAACTGTTCATCTCTCGTCTTCAATAAGTCGAGTCAGTTGAACTACCTGGTCTCTGCGTGTATAACGTAGGAAAGGCTAATATTTGATCAGCCCTCGAGGCCCCAAGAATATGTCTTTTAGGTTAGGTCCTTGGTTGAAACTCTTAGAAAATCCCTAAACATTTAAATATCAGAAAACCCCTAAACATTTGAAAAATCAGAAAACCCAAAAAATTCAAACATTGGAAAACATTCAAAAACCCTAAATAGCCTCAAAATAACCAAAAACCAAAAAATTCATAAACTTTCAAAAATACTAAAAATAGCCTTAAAACATTTTCAAAATACCAAAAACATTGAAATATTATAGAAAGTCTAAAATCATCCATCCCATTTCTTTTTCACTTGCAATAAACTTTCACCCATAATAAATCAATCATCACCTTCAACCTTTGGAAAAATAAGCAGAAAACACGTGTCAAAAGTCGTAAAGTGAGAACCTAAGTGTCAAAATCTAAAGTCTAGATCATCGGTAAACAATTTAGTGGAGTTTGTATCAATGACTTATCACACACCTCATCCTAATCAAAACACCTAATCAACATGTCCTAAGATTTATCCTTCCTATGATGGACTTCATCATCATAAATCAACTTAGCTAAATTTAAATTGGCAAGAGATATAGATAACATTGATTGTTTGCCTTTGATCTTTTCTTATGATTTATCTCAATCACACATTCTGAGGACCTCTCGATGATTTCTATCAAAATGATTTAGAGAGAAAGGAATGGGGCATCGATCATTATATTTTGTTTGATGTGCTTATGGGTATTCTTGTAAGATAAGCTTGTCACATACTTGCTTAGTTGTGTGTAGGGAGGTTGTTAGGAGTGGATTGTTGACTATTGTGTATGCTTTGGTCCAATGTATTCTAAGCTTCTTACATTCCAACGAGGTTTTCGTATGTCAAGATGTGAACAAGATCTATCCTATCTGTTGCAGATTCAAAGTCCATTACACTAGATACAACGCCATCTTGGTTATTAATACCTTGATGCATCATGTTTGTGTTATATCAAACAATAAGGAATGACAAAAAATCCCAATCCCAAGATATGAGAAAATCATCATCCTACACCCATCATCATCATCTCTAATAAAGTCTCGAGGGATCATAGACTTGTTGGATCTTTTGAAGAAATCATCAAAATCAATGGTCAAAATCATTCATCTCGTTTCTTCTATCTTCTCTCCGCAATAACTTGATATCATGATAGTCAACAAAAATATACTCAATGAATCCATCATGCATCCATAAATCATCAACATGCATACATTTCACATAATCATAGCATATCATAAACACACATCCTGCATCATCATTATCGTTTAAGTTGTGATAAATAATATAGATTTTTTATTCTAAGCATCTTAAATCATTGCACACATATCATAAACATACATCGCATTATCATATCATAAGCATGAACATCTACATTATCCATACATACATCCATATGCATACATCATCATCTCATAAAAGTGCATAAGAAAATACACAAAAGGAAGTGCATCCATCCATTGCATTGCATTATATCGCATATCACATCACATATATTGCATAAGCATATATAAGCATGTCACATTATCTCGCATCACATCAAATGCATCCATACATTCATAAAGCATTAAATAAAAGAGCACATCACATATCGAATCCGTATAATATCATATATATAAAATGGTGACTGTCATAATACAATATATGGGTCAATGTATGTATATTGATCAAATATCCACAAGACAATATCCACAAGGCTATCAAAAAGGATCCCATGAATGAATATTTGTATAAATAATCAAACAATAATCAAAAAAGTGTTTGTACAAGCAAGCTAGCCCTAATGGTTGCTCCCCTCACCAGGCTGTGTCTCTGGCTGATCCTTGGCCCAAGGATGTGCCCCACTCCTTTGTGAGTAATCTAGCTACCTAATAATTGTGGGGACATCCTGATGGTAGTGCATACAATAGTATGCTACCTCAGTCATGGCCTCTCTATACAAGTGGGTAGACACTGTCTATCCCTGTGTTGCAGTTGTCATAGTCTCCAACTGCTAGTGCCACCTGATGTCCTTTGCCAACTGCATATCAACGGTTTGCTTAAGCTGATGCTCCTGACTCTCTCTTCTATGACTACGTGTACTTGCTACCTAGATTGGTCTCTCTCAGTAGTAATAACCAAAATTTGCTAATGAGCTTGATCTCCCTCAATCATGAGCACCTACAACTGCTAAATCTGTACATCGTGGGGATCTGGCCCCGACAGTAGTTGTTGGTGTATCGGTGGCTACTGGTGCATTAGTGGTGCACTCAGGACTTGTCCATCCTAGTTTTCCTATCCTCTTCCCCTGCCATATGGCCCTCTTCCTTGTCCTCTACCTTGTCCATCATTTGGTTATCCTCTACCTCTTCTTACACCCCTCCCTCTCGGCCTCCCTCATGGAGGTATACCTGTTGGATTTGTAAGTCGAGGAGGGGGTGCAAACCATGCATCATATGTAGGTGTAGTTCATGCATCCGCCTATCCCTGATCATAGGCCCATGACCTAGCAACCAACTATTTGAAGCCCTTAACAACCTCATGGGCTAGGATCATATGTCCCCATGCCGTCTCTCGGGCTGACCTGGAAAAAATGGTAGTGTACTAATCATCGGGCATATCCTACCTCTCGCCAAACTATTTGGAAACCCTATCAGGCAGGTACCTCTTTATAATGGTATGATCTTGGCCCTGCATGAATTGAGTCTATCGAGCAAAGAACAACTGCTGTACATCGTCGTACCAAGCTTGCATCTGAAGTCATGGTCGCCATCTAAAAATTGTCATCTCGTCGCCAGTAAGGAATGTCGAGTTGAACTGTGTGTTGCAATGTGATGGCACCTCTATATTTCCAAACAACTGGATCATCTGTCTCCACATCTACTATTCGAACAATCGGACGAAGCACAACAATATACTCCCGAGCCCAAATATGGAGAAGGGTGACCCTTGTACCAATCGCTCGCCCATCACAATATACAAAGTCATGCATATCATGGTATAGGGAGGCCAACATCATTAGTCCCCATGCAAACTAGGTCCTCCTAAACAACATACTATACCAAGTTAGTCCCCATCCTGGACTGAATCCCTTGCTCCATCGATCTAGAGTGAATAAACATGAGATCACTACTGCAATGATCAATCTAAAGGTTGATGCCCAACCTCTATACATCTCAAGGTCTATCTGGGAGTTGACCAAGACAATGTCCTCCTGGTCAAGCACCTCATGGCAGGCATCATAGACGACATCAGTGTCATATATCACACGCTCACCATGTATCAGCAATCATAAAATCTACCATAAATCCTCCAGAATCACTGTCGCCTCGCCAATAGGTAAGTGGAATGATGAAGTCTCACTATGCCATCACTCACACTACACTTCCATCATTGCCAAATGGGTCCAGAAGACAGGCATGTAGGAAACGTACCACAAACTGATCTCTCATAGGTGCTCCTATTGCAACTCAGACAAATCACCAAGTCTAGATAAAACAGTCAGTCGGTGCTCGCGGGACATCAAAGGTAGGATAACCTCCTGCACCCATGATGCACATGCCATCAGAATTCACAAAAAATGGCTAAGTTTGGATTTTTTATCCCCCAAAATGACAAAAGCATCGCTATTTATGATAGCGTTGATATAACTCAAATTCCAAACAACGACACTGAAGGCATTCAAATTACAAATAGTGAGCTACATCACTATTCACATGTGTGTCACTATTTGAACTTGGAAAACCCTAACCCTAAGTTACAAATCACAAGGTGGGTCGCTATTTACATATGCATTGCGATTTGAAATCTAAAACCCTAATTTTAAATCGCAAACTACGTCGCTATTTACATATGCGTCACTATAAATCAAAATAGTGTCGTTGATTCTAAAAATAGCGTTGCTATATAGCGATGCCACCAAAATTTAAATTTCAAAATACATTAAATGCTCTGAAAAGTCAAAATTCAAATCAAGTTTTGAATCACATATCGGTGGTCTTGCACCTAGAAGCCTCTAGTACTCACGAACTCAATCGGAAATGTGTTGTGGGAGCACTCATTGCACCATTTTGTCAGAGGGTCAAAGCTCAAACTGCAACAATTCTCTAAGGTGTGAATGTACAAATGAATTGAAAGTGACCCTTCCTCACCTATTTATGCTTCAAATTTAGGGTTTTTTCCCTAATTTAACCTTGAAGCTAGGGTTTTTCACCACTTTCACCAATCTTGCCAAATTGAAACTTATTTTGCACCATTTTTTTTTTGTGTTTTGGCATTCTAGAGCCTTTTCAGACCCCTGGGGCAGCATTTTAACCTTTGTGGAGAAATCAACCCAAAATTCAAAATTTTCATCTGATTTCTCAAGGGGACAGGGAACCAACTTATTCCTTCCGTTGGGGTAGCAGCGAGGCATCTAAAAAATCAGATTTTTTTTATTGTTTTATCTGAGCAATAGTTCTAATCTGAAAAGTACCAGTCTTTGAACCAACATAGCAGGTACCTCACTTCAAAGAGGGGCAAAATATAGACACTTAAAAATATCTTGAATGGTATCATGCACTCGAATAAAGTATACTAACATCATTTCCTCCTAAAACCCATCCTCTTTTCGCTTAATTGATTAAATTAGCCTAGCTATTTAATTGATTGCATCATTTTCACCTATTAACCTAATTAATCTAATCATGCTAATTCACCCTTTTCATGCTAAAATTTCATCTCATTAAATTAAATAAATCGAGTTATTTAATTTAAATCCTTAAGTCTCCTTATTTAATTAAATAACCCTAAGTTATTTAATTAAATATCATTCCACCTTTTCCCCATTCATTAAATCATTATATTGAATGAATACCATCTAATTATTCTAATCCCCTTAATTATATAATTAACATTATTTAATTATCAATTATTAATTAATCTAATTCCCCCCACTTGCAAGGGAATATTTCTCCTTTGTACATTCCTCCAAAAGGGAATATTCCTTCCCCTTTTGCACAATTGAATTTTGTTTTAATTTGCTAAAATATCTATTTTCCTCACCCATGAGGATATTCTTAGGAATATTCCTTTTCTAACAAACTTACTTGACCTCATGTGCAAGTTAACTCGTGACCTCTTGTGCAAGTTAAAAGTGTGTTTGTTTGGATTAAATGTGAGTCGTTGATTAAATATCATCTTTCATTTTCAACCCTTGATGGGAATCCATGATCCATGCCTCTAACTTCTTTCATCCTTAACCATTGATTAACCTTTTCGATCTCATCCCTTCATTTTTCATTTGCTTTCCTATAAATAGATCACCATTTGGAGACAAATGGATTCATCTTTTAACATCAAACTTATGCTATTAAAATCACTCACAACCACACTCATTTTTAACACATATTTAGCATCTTTTTTAGTTTAATTACTTGCGTAATAGCTTATGTTCCATTAATGGCTTCCATGGTAACTTGGATACATTTATTTAGCTTATCTATTAATTAGGGTTTCAATATTTTAGCTTAAAAATTCATTTAGATTAGCTATGCATTCATGCATCTCCATCATTTTAGCATAAATCATGTTAAATTAGCTTGCATCATGTTCATTTAGGTTAAAATCATGTTATCATACACATCTCAAAATCATTCCATCAGTTTTATTTAATAAAATTATTTGGAACAAGCTCATTTATCCATGGGATTGGGAAAGGGTCGTCATTCCACATCAACACAACACCACTCCCACAATGGGATAAGTTTCAGATGGATTAGAGTAGGCATTTTCAAAGCTTTTGTAGTTTAGTATGCTTGGTTTTAATGGATGCTTTATTTAATTTTATTTTGACGGATCTTGTTGAGATTGATGTTAGTGGCATAATTATGCTTTGATTCTTCATAGATCAAGTGTGATCGGCCCATACTAATCCATTGGTCATAGGTTTTAAACCCATAAAGTAACCACAAAGGAGAATGAACCTTACAGTCAAAGAAATAGTTAAATCGAAATTGCAAAAAATTCTTGATGCGGGCTTTATCTATCCTATTTTTAATATTCAATGGGTGTCACCTCTAGTAATTTTCCCAAATAAATGAGGAAAGTGGAGAGTGTGTGTAGAATACCAGGAATTGAATGTTGCAATGAGGAAAGACCACTTTCGACTCCCTTTCATTGACCAAGTTCTTGATTCATTAGCAGGAAAGAAGTTCTCCTTTCTAGATGGATTTAGTGGCTACAAACAAATAAAGATTTCCCTAGAAGATCAAGACAAGACAATTTTCACATGCGCTTGGGGCACATATGCTTATTTTGTCCCATCATTTGGCCTATGTAATGCACCAGCCACCTTCTAGAGGGCAATACTGATTATATTCTCAGACTTTGCACATGATTCCATGGAAGTTTACATGGATGATTTTACTACTTATGGGAATACATATGATGAAGCACTTGGAAATCTAGAGAAGGTGCTAAAAGGTGTCAAGAACATAAATTAACCCTGAGTCATAAAAAATGTTTCATGATGATGACATAAAGGATTGTATTAGAATATTTTATGTTAAATGAAGGAATTCAAGTGGACCCCAACAAAATTTAAGTAATATCAACACTCTTTCTGCCTCAAAGACAAAAAGATGTTAGAAGTTTCCTAAGACATGCTGGGTATTAGAGGAGATTTATTCAAGACTTTATCAAACTTGTAGCTACACTATTTGTTTTACTATCTAAAGATGTAGAATTTGAGTGGACAACTACTTGTCAATACTCTTTTGAAGCACTCAAGGCAACATTGACCAAAACCCCTATCTTGAGAGGACCAAATTGGACCTTACCTTTCCATATCCATACGGATGCTTCTGATTTTTCTATAGGAGTTATACTTGGAAATAAGGAAGGCACCAATGAGTATGTCACATATTACATCAACAAAAATCTACAAGGATCATAACTCAATTATAAAATGACAGAGAAAGAGATGTTGGTAGTAGTATATGCAATAAACAAATTCAACCATTATATTACAGGATATCTAGTGTTCATACATATTTACCATACACCAATAAGGTATCTAATGAAAATACCAGTGGTTGGTGACAAGCTTGTTAGGTGGTTATTTTTGCTTCAATAATTTGAGATTACCATTGTGGATAAGATAGGTAAAGAAAATGTAGTGGAATTTTTTTTATCCAAACTACCAACCAAATAAGAAGAAGATGTTGTTGACAATTATTTCCCAGACGAGCATTTATTTTCTCTATCTCTACATACACCTTGGTATGCAGATATTGCCAACTATCTTGTAGAAGGACATACACCACCTCATTTCTCACCAAGAGAAAAGAGGCAATTGGTTCTCAATAGTTTTCCTTACTCTTAGATAGTTGGATACTTATTTTACACAGGCCCAGACAACATAATTAGGAGATGTATCATAGAAGATGAAGTATATAATATCGTCAAAGTATGCCATGATGAACCCTATTGGGTACACTTTGTAGGAAAGAGGAAAAATCAATGTTGGTTATTATTGGATAACTCTTCATAAAGATGTAGTGAAGTATACTAGGGGTTGTGATAGGTGTCAAATAATGAGAAGGCCAAAAAAATTAGATGAAATGCCATTACAACCACAGTTAGCAATAGTACCATTTGAAAAATGGGGACTAAACTTTATTGGCCCCATACCACCAACATAAAAAAACAAAGAGTACATATTGGTATGTATTGATTACCTTACAAACTGGGTGGAGGTTAAGGCTCTACAATTTGTAAGAAATGGAAATGTGGTAAAATTTCTCTATAAGGACATTTTCACAAGATATGGAGTTCTAAGGTAGATTGTCACAGACCAAGGACCCTAGTTTATATCAGATCTGATCACAAAATTGGTTGAAGAGTATGAGGTCAAACATAGGAATTCAACACCTTACCACCCTCAAGCTAATGGGTAGGTTGAAGTCACAAACAAGGAAATTGAAAACATTATCACAAAGATAGTGCAAATTCATAGGAAGGAAATTGGGAAACCAAGTTGCCTAAGGCAATTCGAGCCTATAGGATGACTTAGAATACCACAACCAAATTTACACCATATGAATTGGTGTATGGGAAGAAAGCAATACTTCCTATTGATTTTGAATACAAAACATTGAGGATAGTAGTTACATTAGGCATGGACTTGTCCAGACCTTAGCAAGAGAGATTACACTACCTAAATACTGTAGAGAAGGGAGATTCACTACTCATGAGTCTCTTTATTCTCAAGAGATTCCCAAGGGGTGAACTGCCCTAAACTACCTCAAGCAACAAAGTGAGAGTTCTAAAACTAGAAAGCATAGGCCACAAAGGTTTCTCAAACAAATTAGCGATTTTTTGGCCAAAGGATGTCAGCACGGCGAATGGATGATCTAGTGTGATGCACTGGAGTCATAAACGCACGCTAGTGTCTCATACAAACATAAAACCAAGAATGTCACAAAAAACACATAGCGACTACTTCTACTTCGACTGCTAGGAACTCTTAGAATGCGAGAAGGTAACAAAATATGATAGAACTGAAATGAAGTAAATTAAATGATAGAACTAAAGAGGATGGAGAAAGAGAATGCTCACAAACCAAGTAATGAAGCCTCCAACAAGTAGATATCTTCAATACCTACACACATAAGATCGAGGGAAAATGTTGGGGTTGTATAGGGGTTTGACTTAGTCAAACCCTCGTTTTGGTGTTCCCACCTCCACAAACAACAAAAAATATAGATAGTAAGTAGAAATGAAATGAATGCAAGAGTGATAAAAGAAAACCACGCTTGTGGAGGAGAAACCGTATCACAAAATGGAGATGCAATAGATAGGAGATGTGTGAAATCCCAAGATTCTCACAAGCACAAGATAAAAGATATATCACCTGCAAGGCTTAAGGGAGACAATGAGAGCAAGGATGAAAGAGAGGGCTGTGAGATCCAAGTGAGCTACAAAGAGCACTATAAGATCTTGAGGGTGTTGCAAAGAGAGTTTCCAAGAGAGCTTGAAAGTATTGTTGAAAGTTGTAGAGAGAGCTATGCAAGCTTGAGAGAGTGATAAAGGAGAGGAGAGTTCAAGGTAGAACCCAAGAAGGACAAATAGATTGAAATGATAACTTTTAAAGAGAGGAGAGAAGGGAAAAGAAGCTTCTCAAGTAGTCACAAGGTGTCTCAAGCCGTTACCATTGACAAAATTAGTAGACAATTGGAAAACATGCTCAGAAATAGTCGTTTGAACATTGAGATGTCATAGGATGTTAGTGTGATGCATGGAAATCCATGCAGTGTGCTAGTGTCTAGACACATCATGCTACAAAATGATGAGAATGAGAAAAGCACAAGGTTTGACGTAAAGCTGACGTGCAATGGTAGCTGCTGAAAAGGGGTCTTAAGCATCTTGAGAGGGAAAAAGGTTAATGTAGGGGCTAAAATGAGCCTACACAAATGCTAGGGGAGTGGACACTAAAGTAGATACAAAGATGTAAGTGAAATTGCAATGGAAAAAATACACCACACTGAAGTTTCCAAAATCAAAGAATTAGATGGCATTATTAGTTCATAAAGATAAAGGAATTTAGTGCAGGTGATTGGGATCTCCTTTATGACTCAAGATATAAAGACTAAAAGGGGAAATTACAAACTAGATGGTTGGGTCCATATGAGATAAAATGTGTTTCCAAATGGAGCAATACAATTACATACAATTGATGATATTGGGTTCTCATTACTAGTTAATGGACAAAGACTAAAGCTTTACAAAAAGCTATTGCAAAAGGATGACTTCCTTCTTTTGTATTATTCGACAATGGACAATTCAGCAACAGGGACCATAAATTATACAAATGAACCAATGGATGAGCTACACAGCTCACCAATTGATGTTTCATAGGTATAATTCCACTATATCATTCATATTCACACACTAAACATGTGACAATTGGCAACATTTATTTTTTGGAACAATCAAAAACACAGGAGGGACCTATAGCATAAGGCTTGAAGGCAACAAAATTTAAAGAACCTATTATTGCAAGCACCCATAACACTTATTTGATAGTCATTTCATATTACCAACACATTCATCAAATTTCTATCATTTCAAATTACATCCATCTGTACATTCAATCACATATATTTCAGTATTCCATTCACCCATATCATTTCCACCACCTTTTCTCGATTACAGTATAAATAATTCCAATTCCTAAGACTATCAAAGTTATTCAATCCTTTTTTGGGCAAGTAAATTTTGTGAGAAGATTTGTAACCAACTTTATAGAAACAACAAGATCTATCTCAAATATGTTGAAGAAATGGTAATCCATATCATGAAATGAATAACCAACCTAGGTATTCCAAAGCATAAAAGAGGTAATAAATAAGGCTCCTATTTTGAAATTCCCAAATTTATCTAAGCCTTTTCAACTCTTTTCCTTTCCCTCATTCCATACTATTGTTGTAGTCTTGTTGCAGAAGAATAATGAAGAGTTTGAGAAGCCAATTTTATTATTTAGAAAATATTTGTAGGTTCCTAAACTCAAATAAGATATGGTAAAAAAATAGGAATATGCATTAGCCAGGGTAGTCAATAATTTTAGGTCTTATCTGGTGCAAGCTATCATTATGGAAAATGTTCCCAATGCTGCAGTAAAAGAAATCTTACCACATCAGGAGGTGAGAGGAAGAAGAAGTAGATGGATCAACAAGATCCAATAATTTAATATTTTCATTTAGATCACAAAACTTTTCAGAGGAGAAGGGTTAGCTAGGCTCATGCCTAATTCAAATTTAGAGGCTAACCACACAAATATTGTAGAGATAGGTTTTGTGTCTCATAAATGTGATATGCAATCTTCTTCTTGGAACAAGGATGTCATATTTTACTTGCAATACATGTACTTTCTAGATAGCATGAATGAAAATCAAAAGAGAACATTAAAATTGCATGCTATTAAATATGTTATCATCTAGGATGAGCTCTAGTGGAGAAGCAAAGGACTCTTTCTCAAATGTGTCAATGAAGTACAAGCTGCTAAAATTTTGAATGAGATGCACAGTGGAGTGTGTGGGGGTCATTACATGGAAAATACTACAACACATAATATTTTGAGATTTGGTTATTGGTGGCCCATAGTATTTGCAAACACACACAAGATGGTTATGGAATGTGATTCTTGTCAGAGATTTTCAGGAAAGTTGAAATTTTCTAGAAATCTACCTTTGAGACCTATGTCTACAGAAGCTCCATTTCAACAATAGGGTATTGAATTGATTGGATAAATAATTTAAAATTCAAGTGGTGGATATAGGTGGATTCTAGTGGCTACTAACCATTTCACTAAGTGGATATAATCTATCCCTACAAAAAATTTACTAGTAAAGTTGCAATTGACTTTTTGATGAACAATATCATCACCAAGTATGGAGTAACATTGAGATTAATATCTGATAATGCAATTTTTTTTAGGTCTAAATAATTTATAACTTTCTACCATCAATATGGAATAACCATCTCCTAATCATCTCCCTACCATACCTAAAGTAATGGGCATGCAAAATCAAGCAACAAGATCCCGATGAAAATAATGAAGAGTATGATTGAAAAGAATAAAAGGACTTTGGACTCAAAACTTAGATTGGCCTTATGGGTAGATAGAGTGACTATAATAAAGGCTTATAGTGAGTCTCCTTTTAAGCTAGTGTGTGGTTTGGAGGGAAGAATTCCTATAAGCAATCTATTTTCTATTTACAAATTTATTCATGATCATGATGATGACATTATTAATGCAATGGTGAATAGGATCAATCAACTCACTCAGTTGGATGAGACAAGGATAATTTCATAGCATAAAAACATCAAGTTACAATAGTATTTTAAGCACTAATTTAACAAAAGGACATGTCCAAGAAAATTTCAAGTAGATGATATGGTGCTTCTATGGAATGCCATGTCACAAGAGAAGAGAAAACATGGAAATTTTGATGCTCTATGGTTGGGACCTTATCTGGTGATCAATACTCATGGTGAAGACTTATTTTTTTTAGAGTCTTAATGGTTAACTTTTGGAACTAACAGTGCACAGATAGTTTCTAAAACCCTAAGTTTCTTGTAGTAGGTCTTTTCCATGCACAAGTTTATTTTATGTATTATATTGTATAGTTCCCTTTGGTCTAGTTCTGCTTTATTTTTTCCTTGCTTTTTTCTATTATGCTTCTCTAAAGATTGTCAGAATGTTTAGTTGATGGAGCTGAAGGACATGTGTACAAATCTCTCCCAAAATTTAAGGGGTAAGGAACCCCTACTCTATGATTCTCATGCAATAGATAAAGAGAGGTGCATAATTGTTTAGTCATATCCAACATGATAATTTTGTTACTGGGGTACCTTGGAAGCTTGTAGGGAGTACCCTAGAATCCATCCATCTTGAAATAAGTAAAATTAGGAAACTGGATGAACCGGTATCCAAACTTCTTCAATATTTCCATGGATGAGGAGAGTCTCCTATTGAGATCCCCTTGCAAAGTTCTTACAATATGCATAATAAAGGCATATTCACCCTCTTGTAATGATGCTTTGCATTTTCAGCCTGCATTTGAGGGTGACACTCATATACCTTGAATTTGTTTAGGCTTGTATCGAACTCACCCTTACAGGTTAGTCCCTTGTATTTATAGTTGGCGACGAAGAGATAAATAATGTAGGAGGACATATTGAAAATGTGGGATGTATTCACATGAATAAATTGGTTATGAATGTTGTCACTTAATCTTAGTCCACTCAAATTTAGTGGTGC
Source organism: Sequoiadendron giganteum (assembly GCA_007115665.2). Taxonomy (NCBI): domain Eukaryota; kingdom Viridiplantae; phylum Streptophyta; class Pinopsida; order Cupressales; family Cupressaceae; genus Sequoiadendron; species Sequoiadendron giganteum. Next base: position 663,788,941 of record CM021101.1, on the reverse strand, counting down.
CTCAGAGGGTCTCTTCTATGAAATAAAACATCCATGTCTCAAACACCGATGATGATGATAAGCTTGTGACCCTACTTAGGAGAGTGACCATGGCATTGACTTCATCCACAAAGTCACTATGATATAAATTCTTCAACATCTTGTTGGGGTTTTCTTGTGGATTATTTATCTAATGCTCATTGATCAGTCCAAGATCCTTTTGTAGATCTTCTTTATACACTTTCTCAGTATATGCCTTGTCTATGACCTCCATCTGAGAGGAGGGGATCCCAAATGTGTGAGAAATGGAAGTAGGGGTAAGATCAACCAGTACTCTGCCATCTGTAGAAAATATCTTCCTTTAATCCTTGTAATAATGCTCTCTAGCTTCCATAATCAACTTTGGACATTGAACAATAGTAGGGAAGCCAACAATTTGGGCAACCCTACTTTGTTTAATCTTCCTAGCGAGTCTATCCTTTTATCTCCAAATATCCTTCCTAGAATTCCTCCATGTTCACATGTCCAAGATTAGTATCACCTATCATTGACCAATCAAAGGTGATCTTAGAAGAGGGATCAACTCCTTTGAGTTCATACTCCATCTTTGATTTTTCAGTCTTTTCTATATAATCTACAAAAGAAGGCTCAAAATTAGAAAAATGAAAATTTCACCCTTTCGTACGATCACAATCATCTCTCATGAAAATTATGCATACATTCCTTCAAAAGGTAAAAATATTATATCTAAAACATATCATATATGCATATCATTGCTCATATTAGAGAGAAGTATCGAAATCAAGCCATTTCTGACAATTTGCAAGTTTTGACACATTTTGCGGGTCCGAGGATCTTACGGGCTTTAGCAGTTGGAAGGTTTTGCAAGAAAATAGGGCTCAAAAACCTGCAATGGGTTTCTTGTAAACACATTTATGCAAGAAATTTAAAACATGGCCATTATCCTATGAAATTTATACATCATAAACCTAAGTAGAAATGAGCACATGTAGACAAAATATGCCCTAGTCTCTTAGGTTTGAATAATGTGAGCGCTAGGTGTCAAGAAACCCACACTTGCATCTCTACAAACAAAGCTTTGCGGAGATGGGAAATACAAAAAATACATTTTACGGGTTTCATAAAGTTGCGAGTTTTCAAATGATGCACACTTTGACAGTTTATGGAAATTGGAGTGCAAGAAGACTTAGTAGAGTGCATGATTCAAATTGGTTCAAAGTTGCAAATTTTATGAGTTTCAGAATGTAGGATTTTCATAAGGGAATCCTCACAAAGAGCCCTTTGAGTACTTTAAGACATGCGAGGAAATGTAACTTTTAAAATTGTAAAGTTTGGAAAGTGTGGATTGGGAATCCACAAAGGGAAAACCCACACAACACACCTCTTAATGAAAAACCTAATATTTAACACCCGATCAAAAAAGCCTAAAAATCACATAGCGAAACCCAAAAATTAAGAAAATTCGGAAGTTTGATAACCCTACCTCAAATCCAAGCAAGAACGATATAGGAAAAGACGTAGAATTCTCAGACGCACTTCAAATCGATGAAAATTTATTAACAGGTCTCCAAATGAATCACTTGAAAAAAATTCATTCTCAAAAAGTGGAAAATGAGAGGGACGAGGGCTATTTATATCCTCCAAATAATTTGGTGCAATAAATGTGTAAAAAAGACAATGTGGCACACACTTATGGTACTAAAATTAGGGTTTTGGGCATTTAAAATTGTGAAATCTATGGGAAAATAAAGACACCAAATTAATGTGGTAAAATCCATGCAAGAAACCCACAATAGGACTACCGCAAACCACAACCTTGCAAAAAATCAAACCTTGTGGAACTCGGTAAAATGTGGGACTTGGCGGGATGCGGGTCCAAATGGATTGTGGGGATTAGGGAATTGTGGGACTTGGGATTTTGCAGGATTTTTAAACAATAGAAGTGTATAGGATGATCATCGTAATGATGAATCCCCACAAAAGGGAGATTTTCACAAAAGAAAAATTCTCACAACAAATTATTAAGACAACTAGAAATTGACCCAAAATTCCAAAATTAACCCAAGAAAAGGAGCAAAAAGCGAAACAAAAGAAAAACCAAACCAAAGCAAGCAATCAAAAGAGGGGGTCCTCGTTTTCAATAGGGTTTGTGTGCAAGGCACAACAACTACATGTGTTTTATATAATGATCCATGGTATAGGGATGTTTTATTTTATTTGGTAAATATGAATTGCCCACCTTCCATGAATGATAACCAAAGAAGGACACTCAAGATATGGTTGTAAAGGTATGTGCTAGTCCAGGGTAGGCTGATATGGAGGAATCACAAATGAGTTTTAATTCAGTGCTTGGATATCAAGAAAGTTGGTGAATTAATGAAAGAATGTCACCATGGTGTATGTGGTAGACATTTCAAGGCCAAGACCACAAAACAAAAAATCTGAAGGGATTTTTTTGGTGGTCAACAATATTCAAGGATGTTGCACAAATGATAAGAAAATGTGATGCTTGTCAGAGATTTTTGTGAAAGCTAAAATTTGATGGTGCACTTCCTTTTCTACATTCAACAATTTAAGCACCTTTTTCGATAATGGGGGATTATTTTATTGGAGAGATTCAAGAGAATTATAATAATGCATACAAGTGGGTCCTTATGGCTACAAAGTATTTTATTGAGTGGATTGAGGCTATTCTAACAATAATGCAAATTGCAAGGTGGTGATTGAATTTGAATTAGCAACATTATAACTAGTTTGGAGCTCCAACCAAGATCCCAGATAATAATTCCATGTGTTTTAATTCCCAATATATGCAAGATATGTTTCTTGAGTTTGGTATAACCTGATACATTCTTCCCCCACCACCCATGCAGTAATGGAAAATATGAGTCTAGTAATAAGAGCTTGATGAAAGCCATAAAAATGAATTTGGATTAGAATAATAAAATATGGGATGACATGCACAAATATTCTCTTTGGGTTGATAGGGACACTTTAAAACATGCCATCAGATGTAGCCCATTGGAGTTGTGTTGTGTCTTCCACACACGCCCATACAAATGGAGACCTCCTTTTTCCTTTTTTTCTTTGTAGGTTCCCTACGTTTTCTCTTTAGAAGAAGTCCTCCAAATTCGGATTTTTGGAATCATCTTCCTATTACTTATCAAGATCATATCAAGCAAGGAATATTGAAGTCATAAAATAAACTTCACTTCAACATTGAATTAAATGCATTTGCATCCCAACAATAAATAATAAAATATATGTATTCCAAAAAAAATAAGGCACAAAATGTTTCTTTCCAACAATAAGTCTCAAAATGTATCAACTTCCAACAATAAGGTGTAAAATTTATCCATTTACAATAATAAATCATAAAATATATTTATTCCAACAACAAGTTATATCAATACCAATAATAAGGTATAAAAAGTATTTTGTTCAAACAATAAGGCATAAAGTTAAAATAATTCATAAAATGAAATCAATTTCAATAATAAATCTAAAGTCATAAAGTAAATATATATCAAAATTGGTTGCTAAAATATTTTAAAATAAATCAAAGAAAACCCTCATAAATATTCAAGAATCCATCAAAGATCAAATAAAAATTTGAAGTTCGCATACGCAATACAACTAATTTTAGTTACAAGCAGGAAATAAATACAATAAGGCAAGAGAAAATAAAAAATAAAAAATAAAAATAAAATAACAAAAGTTCAATTTGCAGTTCAAAAAAATTATGCACTTTTAATTTATGCAAGTCGTAGTACACTCAAGGCCTAGCTTCTGAACCTTGCTCTGATACCGCATGAAACAACCCATATCCATACTCCAAAAATCACCACAATTTTTTCTAGTTTATTATCTTTATTATGTTTTTATTCAATTGTATACTTAGGTACTTCTATCCATATGGGATAGTCATCCATCCATCCAGGATAGGCATCCAACCATATAGGTTAGGCATCTATCCTTACAGAACAAGAGTTCATCTATCCATCAGGGATAGGCATCTACCCAAACAAGGTAGACATCTATCCATAAAGGATAAGAATGTGCTTTGGCCAGAGACTTGGACTCATCAGGACCATCCAAGTCCTAAGTCACTCTCTAAAGACTACACTCCCCTATTGGAAGTGTACCAAGGTTGTCATCTTTAGGAGTATATAAAAATAAATAATTAGCTTGAATCCTACCTCGAAATCTGGCCTAAAGCCTCGGGGAGTCAAGAAAATCCATCCAGGATTCCTTTCAAGTATACAAAAAACATATTTTATCTTAATCTTTGTGATAGGAATTTTTCTAGTCCTCTTAATCAAGAAATTCTCTTAAATTATTAAATCTTTTATTATAAATTAAATTAACATGATCTTTATTAGACATGCCCTAAGCCCCATACCTAAACACCTAACTACTAGGAGCATCCTTCATTTCCCAGACTGCCTACATACCCTGCTTCCAAACAAGATCAAAGCATAAAATATGTAGTTATGTTTTCTACTCTAAGTTTGATGTGAACTGTTATGTGAGTATGCAACCCTTTCTAGGGCCCCTTTTCCCCAAGCAGTTCCTTTGCGACTACTATCCATGAGGGGAAGCAATAAATTAAAAGTAAATAGTCACCATGACTATTACTTGTTTCCTAAAAACAACTAATTCATAGTCCTAAAATAACATCCCCCTTGAAACCATTGAACTAAATTTCCATTTCCATGATTAAATATCTAGTAAATTACAAATAATATGAATAAATTAATAAAATTCTCTTAAATCATATAAGAAGGTTTACTAAGTTTTAACTAGAAAATTTGGGTTCATTTGATTAATCTTTTTCGATTATCGATCCAAGAGAGATTACCCGTCCCTTGGATTTTATTACCAATAAGATCTATCCCTTATTTCTCCACAACTATTTAAGGGGATGATGCCACAAATGTCATTGTTGCAATTGTGTTAGGCTATAGATGTAGTAGCTCAAGCGTGATGGCATTACCCATAAACGTGAGCTAGAGGCACCATTGATACCGAACGCTGCTAGTTTTTTGGTTTCAAAATGTTGTTTAAATTTTTCTATCTAACATAAAATAAGAATCATACTAATTGCACATAAAAAAAAATGTTGAAAGTAAATTTAGCTAATACCAGAATAAATGCTAATTTATTTTGCATAGATGAACTTATCTAATTCTAATTGTCTTTAAAAATCAATTGCTTTTGGAAGTAAGTTAAACTAATACTAATTATCGAAATAAAAAATAAGCTAATTATTTTATATTAAAATGTAATAATAATAATTTTAAATTGAAAATAAATTATCCAATACTAATTGTTAAAAATAAACTATACTAATGAATTTAAAATTACCTTTCTAAACTCGTTTCCTTGATTAACCATACTAAAAATAAAGTTAACTAATACTATTTGTCTTTGTAAATAACTTAAACTATTTAAAACAGTTCAATAATTACTTTGCAAATATAACTAGAATAAACATAAACTATTCAAAATACTTCAAGAATTACTTTTTCAAATATAACTTAAATAAATACTTATTTCTTTTCAAAACAATTTAAAATACTTCAAGAATTACTTTTGCAAATATAACTTAAATAAACACTCATTTATTTTAAAATAAACTTAAACTATTAAAACAATTCAAGAATTACTTTTCCAATAAACTTAAACTATTTAAAATACTTCAAAAATTACTTTTGCAAATATAACTTAAATAAATACTTATTTCTTTAAAAATAAACTTAAATTATTAAAATACTTCAAGAATTATTTTTGCAATAAACTTAAACTATTTAAAATACTTCAAGAATTACTTTTGCAATATAAATTTAACTATTAATAAAGTTAAACTATTCTAAACACTTGAAAATTACTTGCAATTATGAATTTACTAATACTTAATTGCTCGAAAATAGATAGTATAATAAATTAACCCAATATCTATCACTTTTGAAAGTAAATAGTAGAAAACATTAATTAAAAACCCTTTTTAAAAATAGAATAAAAATCAAATCAATTTAGGCCAAAGGATTTGTTTTTGCAATGGATGGTGGAGAGTGACAAGGAATTATAAATTCAAGGTTCAAGTTTCACATTGAAGTCTAAATTTTAAACGTGAACACTTTGATGAAAGTAGAAAGGAAAAAATACTTGGAATTGATGGTTGAAAGTTTGAAACTCGCCAAAATAATATTCATAGAATTTTTCCCTAAGAATCTACAAAGAAAGCCTTAAAAACTCAAAAATATAAAACTTAAGATTTGAATAAAGGAGTATTAAATAAAATAGAAGTGAACTAAATATTTAAACTAAAAAATGAGACAAAAACCTATCTCAAAAAACACTACTTTTTCAAACAATACAATTTTTTTAAAAATCCTAGAAAGAAAATATACACACAAAAAAAGAATAAATACTCTAATAATGTAGAATAAAATATAGTGGAGGGGAGAAGACCAACCTCATGATCAATCAACTAATTCACAAATTAGGAGAGAAAATATACACACAAAGACACAATAAATACTCTAATAATGTAGAATAAAATATAGTGGAGGGGAGAAGACCAACTTGGTGATCAATCAACTAATTCACAAATTAGGAATTCAAACCCTAGGTAACTAGGTGGGAGGGAATCAACGACCCACTCAAATCATCTTCAAGCACAATCAACAAGTAATTCTAGTTCTCTAAGAGATAATACCAAAGTATTTTGTTTGCACTAATGAAGAGAAAAAAGAAAAATTGTGACCTATATAGACCCCTACCAACCTCACACACTAGGTCATTAAATACCTTAGTCAATTGGGTCTCGAACAATGGACAAAAATCAAACCTTATGATTTATGTTTTTAAGTTCCAATTGAAGTATGATGTCTACTTGGAAGCAATAAGTTAATGATCATGGCGGGTAGGGATAGGGATGAACTTATAACCAAGAATTTCTAATGGGGACTTATACTCTAGGAGGAATATTGTAGGAATTGATTTCCTTTAAGGACTCAAAATAAATAAAAACAAAACAAAAGGGACCTCAAACTTAAAAAGATAGGAAATTTTCAAAAGGGAATAGAAAAAAGAGATAAAATAACACCAAATGAAAAGAAAAGGGTGGTATCATCCTTATGAAAGCGAAAGGATGGGGTGTGTATGCAGGGCATAACAAAACCCTCTACAAAAAAATTATTTTTCAAGTTCCTTAGACCCTTCTCACATGTGTGGCCAATTCTATAGTACCACATAATTTTACCTATATTAGCTTATCTTATATAGAAAGAATACCCTTGGGCACCTAGAAATCATGACCATTTTAATTATATGTAATTCTCCTCTTTTTTGTTGGTTCCAATGGTGACGGTATAAATTTTATAGATCTCTTCATTATAGGAATAGAGGGATTATTGCATTGAACCATGCATTCATCCAATTGAAATAGAGTGTCAACATGAATACTCTTAGTGAGAATCATATCTCATCACACCATCATACACCCTCCATTAGAGAATCAAGGAATATTTCATGCCAAACCAATTATATGTAGTACACCATTGATACCCTTCACACATCTATCAAGGAATCAAATCAAGACTCTTCCATGTCCAAAAAAATTTAGGTGAGGATCATCTCCAATGTACACCTTCCCACCATAATATTTTTATCTTTTAAAATCAACCCCAATGTGAGGGTCATGTGGAAAGAATCCCCAATGTCTATCAATCATACACCTTCTAATGATTGTGTTTCCAAGGCTACAACAAAAGCATCACCATCATCTTGAGACTTTTTGACTTATCATTTGAATCATTTTCCCCACTACAACAGAACATGCAATTAGCACCTAAAATAGTGTAGGATTTTTGTGCATTTAAGTTCATGAATTGGACACTTCTGTCGGTGCAAAATGGTATGTTCACTTCAGCGCTTTGCATCGATGTTTGCGCCAAATTTAGCAAAGACTATAGCGTTGGATTTAGCATCGAAAAAGTGGCGCAAGAAATAGCACCTCCTTTAGTGCCTAGAATAGCACACTGAAATAGCATCAAAATAGCACCTAAATTAGCACCCATTTTGACTTCCAGTTTTGCTTCCATGTCTGCTCCCATTTTTGCTTCTAGTTTTGCTCCCAGGTTTGCTTCCAATTTTGCTTCCAGTTTTTCTTCCAAGTTTGCTTCCAGTTTTGCTTCCTAAATTAGCGCCCAATTTTGCTTCCAATTTTGCTTCCAATTTTGCTTCTAGTTTTGCTTCCAAGTTTGCTTCCAGTTTTGCTTCTAAGTTTGCTTCCAGTTTTTCTTCCAAGTTTGCTTCCAGTTTTGCTTCCGGTTTTTCTTCCCGGTTTGCTTCCGATTTTGCTTCCAATTTTGCTTCCAGTTTTGCTTCCAGTTTTTCTTCCAATTTTGATTCCAATTTTGCTTCCAATTTTGCTTCCAGTTTTGCTTCTAGGTTTGCTTCTAGTTTTTCTTTCAGGTTTACTTCCAGGTTTGCTTCCAGTTTTGTTTCTGGTTTTTCTTCCAAGATTTCTTTTAGTTTGCTTCTAGTTTGGCTCCAATTGTTGCTTCCTTTTTTGCTTCTAAAAATGCTTATTGTTTTGCTTACATTTATTAATTTAATATGTTTTATTTCAATTTAATTAGTTAAATATATAGTGCCTCTTAAATAACTCATATGATTATAGATTAAGTAATTTAATTATTTAACTCATATGATTAAATAACAAGATAATTATTATAACATGATCACCATCTATAATTAAAATAAGTGAGTCAAATATCAATAATTTAATTGAATTTGACAACATCCATCCTGAGCAGTAAATTAAAATCATCATATGTAATAAATATCCATCCAAAAACCATCGACCACTTTTAATATATATAAATTGACAAGTCAATACTGATAAGATCATCATCATATATAACTAAAACAAGTGAAAGTCAAATATGCTAGTAGATCAATAACATTTAAAAATGATTCATGTCCAATAGTTGACATAACTCAAAATGATACATGTACAAATGATATAAGTAAAAATGATAAATTATGTAACTCAAATTTATACTAGTCAAGATGATACATGTCCAAATGATATAAATGAAAATGATACATGTCAATATGATACAACTCAATAATATGGTATTGTAGGCCATGAAAATGATACATATGATAGTAACCACGAAAAGAGGCATCATAACGATATATCAACAATGATCCATGATGCAGTCTATATGATCATGAATGTCACTGGTTACTACCAGCTGCAACTGTCTCATCATCATCACCATTGTGATCATCATCATCATCATCATGATCATCATCGTCGTCATCATCATTATCATCGGCCTCGGTGTCTTCCATATCTACATCATCATCATCCTCTGCCATGTGATATGTACCGGCAGAACCAATATTTTATGGATCTATATCATGATGAGGATCAACTTGATCTTCTGGAAGACTAGTGTTCTGCAAAAAAACATTTAAAATGAAAAGTTATTATTTATTTCTTGCAATAATTTATTTTTCTATTATATATCTAATATTACAACATATGAGACGAAACCATAATCATATTACATCATATCAAATTGCACATACCATAATAAAATTTCAAAAAAGTTACAGCTAATATGTCATTCCAATGATGTAAAACATGCAACAATTCTAATAAATGTTAGTAAAGATCATAAAAAAATTTGTTATACAATTTAACTATCAACTATAAATTCTATTACATAACCTTAAGTGCCAACCCTCTGTAAAAGAATGAGGAGACTACAAGAATATCGGTTGCAGGGGGCATTGGTACAGGAGATGGACATGGCTCTTCCAAGCCATCCACTAATATGGTTTCGTACAAAAATGTGGATGATATCCCCATTTCTAGAGAGCTCATGATTCAAGTTGATACAAAAAATGATGTTGTTCTGGTACCCATATATGGAATCATGGTTCCATTTCATGTAGCCACCATCAAGAGCATTACAAGCCAACAATATGGAGGGAATTCTTATATAAGGATAATTTTCAATGTTCCAGGTATCAACTTTAATGCAAACTACATGCCAACAGTGAAATTCCCTAGCAATATTTATGTTAAGGAAATTTCCTTTAGATCCAAGGATTCAAAGCATATCAACCATGTGGTACAAATGATTAAATCCCACAAATGATCTATAGAAATGAAAGAGTCCAAAAAGTCAGAGAGAGTTACACTGGTGACTCAGGAGAAACTTCATGTTTCAAAAACAAAGGCAATTAGGCTGGCAAACTTGTGGATCATAAGCAACTCCCAAAATGGTTTCATAAAGGGAAGGTACATCCTGTAGAATCTTATTACTAGTTGGGTGGATATGAAATGGACAAAACAAACAAGGAAAGGGGTTGCAATGCTGTTACTAGATTTTGAAAAAGCTTATGACAGAATTGAATGGCCATTTGTTCTAATGGTTTTGGAAGCCCTTGTATTTCCTAGATCCTTTAGTGATATGATCAAAAAATTGTTCAAGGATGTAGTTGTGCAAGTTGATGTGAATGTAACTCTCACTAAGGAGTTCCTCCTAGAGAGGTCCATAAGGTAGGGATGTCAACTAGCCCTAGAAATTTTTGTTGTAGCATCATATGCAACACACTACTTGCTAAGAGACTGTAGATCCTCTCCAATGGTAAAAGGAATCATTCTCCCAGACAATAATGAACTCATCAACATATAGTTTGTTGATGACATAACCCTTTTCATTTATTTAGAAGAGGAAAACATGGTTAAGGTAATGGACAAACTCAATATCTTTTGTCAAGCTTTGGGTGTAAATATTGCATGCTTGGTTGGTTAGATACCCCCCCAAAATGGTTAAAGAAATTTAACATGTAATGGGGAGGGCCTCAAAATCTTATAAGATACCTTGGCATCCCATTTTCCATTTACCCCAATTTGAAAGAGATGTGGATTTGGGTTAAGGATAAAATTGAAAAGAAAATAGATAAATGGAACAAACAGTACCTATCCATGGCTAGAAGATTTCAAATTTGTCAAAAGATTCTTTCCTCCTATACCATCTACTTTTATTTAGTCTAGTTCTTTAGTTGTTAAAAAATTAATGAGATTCAAAAGAAAATAAGGAAGTTCTTGTGGTTTGATGGGAAAGGAAATAGGAAAAGGCACTCTGTAAATAGGAGTGGTGCACCATAGCCAAGGAAAGGAGAGGATTGAGTCTTAAGGATTTGAGGTTATAAGAAATCACCCTTGCCTCCAAATGGATAGTAGGTGTCTTGTAAGGGGAAGAACCCTGGAAGGTCCTCATAAGGCGAAATATAATGAACTTAGTTCCAAAACAATGTAAAACATGGAAACTTCTCTTATTATGTGATATTCTAAGCAATGATCATCCTATATCCCCTACAAGCTCCAATGTGTTCAAAATAATTTGGAAGGCTTGGGAGGTTGTTAAAAATAATATGACCAATTGCCACTTCATCAAGGATGGGAATAGAACTATTATGAGACACAAGTCAGTCTGGTAGAATTTGGAACATAAAGATAGACCCCTAGCCTTAATCCAAGGTTGCTCGGCTAAATAATGGGCTCGGAAAGGTATTAAATACTTCAATGATATACTCAAGGATGGCTACATAAAAGGTTGGAATGACTTAAGTGCAAAATTCAACCTTCCTCCAAGAAATTGGAGAGCTTACATAGTGTTAAAACAAGCTTGTAAAAACATGCAATTCCCAGTGGAGGATGAAATTGATAGTCAAGAATGTCTACAATATAAATGGAAGAATAGTTCTTCACTCCAAAACATTAATGCTAAAACAATCTATAACACCATAACTGAATAGGTCAACATCATTGACCATGTCAATAGAGTTTGGAATGTTAATATAAATAGTAAGCAATAGAATTTTTTTTTTCAAAATGTGAGAGAGGGGGACCACCCACTGCAAGGCCCCATGTCACAAAAGGCCAAGAGCAGAAAGGCTGCCCTAACCTAACTCAGTTTAAAGGGAAGTTAGGATGACGAGGATGAGAATGATGAGGATTATGAACCCTTCGATCACTCTGCAATCCAAATGTAGGAAGGGGAATAGGTGGGCCAACCTTTAGAGTTGGATTCGTGTCTTAGGTAGCTCTTTGTCTGAGGATGGAAGTGTAGTTCCAGGATGACAGCGTGACGCACTGGTGTCTCATAGGCGCTCTAGCATCCGTACAGATAGAGAACCAAGGAGACAAGATTCTTACTCACAAAGTAAGACCAATAGCCTAGTCTAGGAATGCTTAAAGTAGTAGAATGAGATTAAGAGGAAAGAAAAGAAAATGTGAATATGATAAAGGATTATTGCCGCCAAGGTGACGAAGACAATCTTGTAGAATGCTCTCCTTGCCAGCTTTCTCCATGCACTCTCCACCTGCACACAAGGAAGGGGGGAATTGTTGGGCCTGTATAGGGGCCTGCCTTAGTTAGACCCCAGTCTTGGTGTTTCGACCTCCTCAAACACCCAAGTATGGAATGATAGAAATAAATGATAATGAAGAACTACAAGCTACGTATGCAAGAAACACCATAAAACAGTAAGTGCTTACCCAATCAAAAGAAAATGGAGAGAAGGGAGGAGCTTTATTGCATCCATCCAAAGTGCTCAAGGCTTTTGGAGGAGTGAACAAGAGGGACTCAAGCCTCTGTTGCCACGGTGTATGTCCTGTACTCACCCTATTGGAGTGATAGAGTGTTGAGTTGCTACAATGGAATGAAGGATGTTGCTACAAAGCCTTCTGTTGAACCTCTTAATGGATGGGAGAGTGAAGATTATGAAGAGAAGGGTGAAAAATGACCATATTTGGGTCGGCCAGTCGAAGAGGGCCATTACTCTTCAACTTCCAATCATAAGTGCAACGCCTCTGTAGTCTCAGCCGCAAGAATCTTCCAGGGATGTAAGCACACCACACAGATGTTTGCACACTGTGTAGACATCCCCAATAGAAATGCCCCCACCGACACACAAAATAAGCGCCAAGTGGAATGCAAACAATGGGCTTAAGTGGAATTAAACCTCCACTTTTGATTCTCTAAGGTGTTAAAGGGGAAAAAGGGGATTTGCACTAGGGGTGCAAATTCACGTTAATACATTTTTCCCCCACTTTAGCAAGCATGAGTACTGATGAGTGCTTTGGTAAAGTAGAGTAGTAAGGAAGTAATAGAGTAAGAGATGTATACCTGAACCGACGAAGGAGAAAATCATGGTCTAGCGAACCCGAAAGTGCAAGAGATGACTTCATAGTTCCATGGAACTACAAAGTTGAAGTACGCAAGTGCCTCACAGGCTCACGGTCCTACAAGGGGGGTTATCCTTCAAGAACCCTCACATGAAGGAAACTAGGAAAAGCACCATACAGACCTACATGCCTGCAAGGAAGGTGTCCCCCCAAGAAATCTCACATGAGGGAGACCAAGGAAAAGAGATTCTGTAGATTCATAGGTGGTGACATGTTTACCCATAGATAGAACACATCAGGAAGCAGCCACGCAGGCCAGCGATCACTAAGTTGTAGGAATTTCAAAGGGGTCCCTCAGGAATCCTTCAAAAGGAAGGAGGGTCCACTCAAGGGATGTGTTGTTTGAAAGATGAAGTCTAGTCGAGCTTCCCCCAAGCTAGACGTGAAGATGTAAAGTGAAGTCCAATCGGGTTGCCCCTAGACTAGACACATAGATGCAAAACTAGTCTAGTCGGGCTGCCCCTGGTCTAGATGCCAAGAAATCACTTGAAACTTTGTGAAGGGGTCCCTTGGGAACCCAATGTGAAGAGGAGGGGTCCACTCAAGGGACACACTATTCAAAAATCTTAATGTCTTCCTTCTCAAATTGATTTGTCACAAAGGAATCCTTTTGAAATATGTACACTTCATCAAGGAATTTGAAAGGAAGGAGATGTGCTCATGTGAGGGGAAGACTAAGATCATTCCCACTTCGGAGGAGGATATCCAAGTCCTTTCTTAATGAACCCATGATGAAGGAAACATGTTCCACTTGATTTCAAGTTGAGAATGCAGTTCTAATAAGGAAGTGTGTGAAGGGTCTTCAAGAAAATATTTATTTGGAAACAAATGAGTTTTCTAAAGACCAAGTAATGTAAAAGATGCATTGTCACACCTGAAAGGGAAAACTCAAGCAAAGAAGAGAGAAATATAAGGAAAAAGTAAAGAGAACAGATCACACACACAGAGCACAAGGGGATCTGGTTTCACGGGGTCATATCTACCTTTATTTATATATATGTAGGTAACCACGGTAAGAGGCGAAAGATCATCAATCCCCAACCAAATCAAGAATAATGTACGAAAGACAAAGTAAAATAAAAAATTGGGTCAACATGGAAGGATGCCTAAATGCTCCCGATGCTTTGCATCGTCCCTAATTTATCGAAAGTCAATCATAAACATGGAAGAATGATGACACATATAGAGGAAGTTTCAGAACACACACATAATGTCTGTGTCCAAGCACCAACAGGGGTGACATGGGTCATCCAGACACATAGAGAACGATCACGAGGAACACATGTCACGATACACACCCATGTCTAATGTAAAGATTAAGAAGAGGGTCTCCCCCTAACATTGGTCGACCAAGAGGTCATCAACCTCCCACTCTATATCATCATAGGAAGGAAGATGATCCTACAACTGTGTAATGTTAAGGGGAGGAGCCTGATCCTCTCACAACAAGGGCTAAGGCAGAGGGACTTGTAAGGTCTATGTCACTCATCTCTTGTGGGTGTAGTGTCAACAACCCTGCAAAGATAGATGACAGCGCCGAAACTTCATCCAGTGAGTTAAACATGCACTTGACAGGAGTGCCATGTTTTTCCTCGGTAGACAGAGGAGTCTACACCCGAGGTTCACTACTAGGATCATCGAGGAACTCAGGAGCAGTGACAAAATTGGGGGAGGTTGGAGATGGTTCTATCATTGGGACAGAATAAGTCAGTGTGGGGCCACCTTTCAAGGAAGGTGGGATCTCCTTTCATCCTCCATCGCTGGAGGGACCATACTCTACCTTCATCCGAGGAGGTGAACTCCCCATAGATGAAGCAAGGATTGAGGGAGAAGAGGGAAGAACTGCTGAGGATATGACTGAAGTGTTCACCATATCCATGGGTTTTTGGGAAGGCAAGACATTCACAATGGAAGTCAACAAGGGCGGCTCTATAGAAGGAGCGATGAACACTTGCACCTTTCTAAGTGTAGGTGTGATAATAGTGGGAGCCAAAAGAAATTCAGAATGAGGTCGAACAGTGATAGAAGGGGGGAGAGAGGAAGACATAGTAGGAGATACAATCTTCTCCTCCTCCTTCTGTAAGGAGGCTTGCTCGGCCAGGAGAGCCTTTCGTTGGTGCTTATGCTCACACGCAAGGCAGTTTCTATGGCTCTTCAAACCGAAAGTCGGGATCTATGAAGGGATGGAAGGATTTTGTTCAGCCATGGGGTGTTCTCCATGGTTGTCTCCAATGGAAGGGAAGTCTCTTGAATGAGAGAAGAAGAGGTAGGTTCAGAAATGGCGGGAGGAGTTACCCCTACCACCTTAGGGGTGGCCTTCTTTCTATTCGGAGGAACAAGAATAGGTCGAGGGGTGAACTCTCTCTATGAGCCTTTCTTTCTTATGTATAAATAATACCAGGGTCTTGGAGACCCATCAGGGAGATCTGATATCCTGATCTTGCGATTTCACCAAGGATGCATCATCAGACTCAATAGATAGAGTCTAGGCTTGTTCATCTAGTACTCTTCCCAAAAGAGAGGAGCGAATGAGTCAGCTTGAGAGGGAGTAGGCTTCTCCTTTCCCTTTCAAGAGGAGGTAACTGGTGGCTTGGGTATAGGAAGAGTCAGCTTTGGTTGTCTCCTGCCTCCAGTCTTGTACTTCACATAGTTCTTGTAAAGTAGGCCTGTTCTTTGTGGGAGCGGGCCGACTGGAGTGGGCCAAATGTGATCTAATGAATATCCTCCATGGGATACCACAGGTTGATATCTAGTGTCATACACCACATGCACGATACCTTCATGGGAAAACTTAAGACACTTATGAACCACAGAGGCAATCCCATTTACTGAAGCTAGCCAAGGTATGCCTACCTTAACTCTAAACAGGTCTGACTCGGGAATGACATCGAAGACGATGTCTACAGTCCTAGATCCAACTAGGATGGACAACATTATTGATCCATAAGTTTTAAGAGAAATTCCATCATGTGTACGAATGATGGATTTGGATTTTTCATATTTTTCCCTTTATAGGGAATTCAAGAGTAATGTCTCTTTTGTTACGACATTCACACTACTCGCGGGGTCGACTAGGACCCCCATCACAATGTTGCCATTGAGGTGAGCATGAATTTATAACAGAGAAGGTTTTCTATTTGCTGGAGCATCTTGTGAGGTAAATGTAACATCCGACGAGCCGGTCGCAAGACGAGGAGAGGGAGTAACAACAACTATGTTAACATATGCCTTTGGGTGAGAAGTAGAATCATTGGGATCAATAATCATGTTGGAAAAATGTGACGGAAATGGATCCATGTATTTTTGCAAATCACTGTTAACTTTCACCACTTTTTTTTTGTATTGTGTTTACTCCCATTAGGATGGATAGTACCCTCCTCGATGTGGTCTTGTATCTCATGACGTAGGCGCATGCAGCATTCGGTATCGTGTCCATTAACTTGATGGTATTTACAATACATGTTCTCTTCATACAAGCTAGGGTATGGTTCTCTAATAAGTTTAGGAGTGGGAAAGGTAAGGATCTTATCCCTCACCAACTTCTACAAGATGGAAGAATAAGATTTTGATAGCTTCATAAAATTTTGGTCGCGTTTGAGGCCATTGTTGTCCATAATGGCTATTACATTCGCAATGGATTTTCCTCTTCCTGAGATCGAAACGATAGATCTTTCCTCAAAATGGGAGCATGAGGAGGAACCCCCAAATTGAACCACCATCTGTTGGTATTCTCATAGAGCCACACACAGATGTGCGAAAGAGGGATACTTCATGAGGTGAACTACTCTTGCCAATGTCTCTGTAAATTCCCTATGAAGACCTTTTGCACATCTGAGTCGGGTAACGAATACAAGATCTATGAGAAGAGTGCTTGATATCATGCTATAAAGTTTGTAACCTTTTTCATTTTCCCCTTGTTTGAATTAAACAAGGTCTGAGAAGGTCATCTTCGGTCTGATATTGGCTTGGAACTGTCGCAAGAACTGGTTCACAATTTGATCGAAT